>JAFBJT010109901.1:159048-195921 GCA_016785325.1 Chascanopsetta lugubris
GGCCCCCCACCCCCCCCCCGCCGCAGACCAAGAAGACCCCACATGAGCTGCAGCGTCGCAGACGCCACAATTTGACCTTTGACAAACCCGCCCAGATTCTTACGCTCGCCTATGTTTCTTGCCTCTAACTTTGAGGCCAAGAGGTTCATTTGTTGCCTCAAAGGCTGTGAACCCGGGTGAAACGCTCGATCTCAAATCAGCCCTGATGTTTAATTCCTGATTTACTTTTGGTTCAGAACCAGCCCAAAAAAAAAATAGCTACTGAGAAAAATAACCTGTTGACATTTGTCGCATCCAAGGTTTCGTCTCGCTCATCAAACTGTGAGTCGATTCGTTCTCAGGTGATTGACACATCAACTCATCGTCCCGTTGTTTCAGCGGCGGAAACAATAATGAATAAATATGAGCTCAGCTGTCAGATCGCTCCCGTTGACTCTGCAGGGACAAACGTGTCCTCGCAACAAGCTCACATTTATCTCCTGCTCCGCTCCACACGTGTTCACACTGCTCGGTCACATGACACAGAAAAAGCCAGCTTTTAAAATGTCCAGACTGGAGCAACACACCTGTTATGATGCGATGAACTTATGCACAATTAGCACAGAGGGGCTCCAGACTTAAACCCCCCCCCCCGCCCCCCCACTAACAACCGGTAGGGGGCTCTCAGTGGCCCTGATTAACCATTTATGCTCATCGCCACAGAGGGAACACGCTTGTGCAATTTCCTTCCTCACTCCGAGCTGCTTTCCTCGTCCTAATGATCACATGCTGCGGCAGAGGACTCGGAGAAGTGTCTCCGGTGAGGAAAACAATGTTGTGTGCGGATAATTACGTCAGGTGCTACAGTTGGAGGGAAGTGCGCAGTGCCGGTACCGTGCTCCCCTGGCTGACGCCGGCATCGGCCAACACAGAGTGACCGCCAGAAAAAAAAACACGAGCGACACGCTCGCCGTTTGGAAGCGCTGGCTGCGATCATTCGCTGCACGGCCCATCACTCATATGACAACTGGTGCCACTGGTGTAAACGGAGCACGAGGCACGAGGTCATTATCTTATTGGGGCATAGAATACCGTCAAAGTGCAGGTAGCTCCGTTTGCACTGCTCATGCTAAACATCTTTATTGCTCAAAAAAACCAAACAAACAAACAAACAAAAAAAAAGTAATTCCTGAACAATGTAGATTAAGATGAGTTCAACCTCTGAGCAGGATCAGTACATAGAGGCCCACGGTTAAGTCTCTCTAAGCCATCTGCTCGGACTATTGTCCCCGTCCGAGGACACAAGCAGAGGACAGGTATTGATTCATCAACCACAGACAATGCGGCCTCACGGTGAAAGGAGATACGGCCCCTTTCAGCGATCTGCCATTGGATCTTTTTGTGCTGGTTGATCGATCGATGCCACTGACCCAACGATCGAGCCGCCTCTGGTTAATCTTGAACCACGTCTGGTGGCGAAGTGAGCAACATCGGGGCTATGTGCATTTCCTCCGCGCTGCGTGATTGAATATTCAAACAGAGGAGATGTTTGTTACTCCTCTTGAGTTGGAGTTGGTCAGTGCCGTGTGCTCTGTGATGATAGCATTTCATGCAGTGGGTGGAAACTGTACATACACTGGCCAGTTTGCCCGGTTTTGTGCCCGGGTCCGATCCACTGTTTCCATACAGGCAGAATTGGACTCTACATTTAATTACCTGCGCGTATGAAGAGTATTTGAGAAGCACAGTTTTACCTGGACTTCCACTGTGAATCTGCAGTGACTGATTTCCGACAACTCGCCACATCTGCACGACTTCTCATCCCAGAATGAGAGAAAGTCTGGATCAGCGATTCGTGCCCCGTTTACCGAGAGTCATCATCACATCGAACAATGGAACAAACATGAGAGAGAAATGCAGGCTATAATAAAATGACTTGATCCTGTGACCGAGACCTATTTCTTCGTTAAGATTAGATCATGCTTTGATTGTTGACAGAGGGTATTCTGACTAATGAGCACACACACACACACACACACACACACACACACGTGCGCACTAACACAGGCCATGTTTGAGCTGCAGCTATAAAACACAAGGCTCTGACATCCACTGCCTGGATACAAAGACGTGCACACACACACACACACACACACACAAAAGCAACGCACTCTCTCTCTCACACACATCCACACACACACACACACACACACACACCTCTTCTGAAGCGCACATTACAGACTGCCCTACAGGCCACATTTGTTCAAACAAAGCTAGAACAAAGAAAGCTAGTGAAGTTTGACCTGACACACCTGCCAAAATCACCTCCTGAAAAGAGGAGCAGCAGCTCCACACTCCCTCCCTCCAGTGATCAGGTCTAATGATCAGATGTGCTCACTTTTTCAATATATTTCATATCCTCTGAGATATTCAACGTTCTGTCAGAGGCGCATTTCCCCACTGACTGGAACGGACGCGGTTACTCAACTCGTCGCAAACTGTCAACACTGTGAGATGCAGCTGCTTCAGCTCACTTTCAAACCTGCTCAACTCAGGTGAAGAGTAAGATTGCCTTTATTAGTCGGCATCAAGGGGAAATTCAAATTTTTTGTTCTATTATTAATTTTTTAAAATGTTTTACATGCCGTACGTACGGCTATATACACACACAAAAACACACACAAAGACAGTTGCAGGTTTGGCGCCTTGCTCAAGGGCACCTCGGCAGTGCCCAGGAGGAGGGAGGGGCTGGCACCTCTCCGGCTACCAGTCCAACCTCTACACTTGGTCGCTGCGGGACTTGAAGCAGCGACCCTCCGGTTGCAAGAGTACGACCTGACCGACAGAGCTACTGCCGCCCCCCTTTTTGGGGATTATAATCCTGGCCTGTGGGAGCAGGAGGAGCGAGGTGGTCCAGCTCTGGTCAGTCTCAGTGAGCCTCAAGCCACTTGGGGCAAATCAGGCTGGACCTGACTTGAGTTGTGTTTGCCGGGGACAGACGACGACATGTGTCCCGTGTCCCCTTTGTCCTCGTTTGTCAAGCTGTGTGGCCTCAGTCGTGATGTTTATCTCTGTGAACGCAAACGTTCTGAGAGCTGGATTTGTCCTCTGCTGGGATGACATTTATTCCGTAGTGAATTGCCAAATGTTTTTTTTATTTATTTATTTATTTATTTTGGGAGGCAGCTGGATACATCACTGGTTTAGATGCATAAGCGAGTCTGCACCGTGAACTCACGTAGAGGCAATTAACACATACGAGCAAACATGTGAGCGATAATCGATCAATACATTTCAATGGCAATGCAAGGTTGCAAAAATGGGTAAAATACAGTATCGTTGAATCGGCATTAAAGGGGCCCTTTGTAACTTCTGATGTAGTTCCATTCATCAACAGCAGAGGGAAGCCCTGTGTGAGGGCGTATTTGAATATTTGACAGTAAACAACGTACGGCTCCATCGGAGCTTAGCATCAAGATTGACGCTGCTTGTTATTTTTTTATAACGAATGAACTATTTTAAAAAGATTCCACGCTGACTGACCCACTTATCTACCATGAGGTTTGGCTGATGTGGACATATGGAAAGAGTGTTGGAATAATTAATGACCACAAAGCCGAGTAAATCCTCTCTCCCTCAAAACTAATAAAGGAGCTCTGGCAGCGTTTTGGCCTTTGATTCTGTTCTTCGCAACTCAATCCTCTTCACAATCAAATTAAAATCCAATCGGATTAGAAAGTAAAGTCGGAAACTCCAACAAGTTGGATCAAGAATATCTTTGTAAATACTGGAGATAAAGGTTGAAGTTAAAGGTGACGTTTGCTGAGGGTTGTTTAAACAATGGATTGTGCTGCATATTGTTCATGTAGAGTTCCCTGCTTCCCCTGTGACACAACAGCCTTTTTTTCTGTGTTGTCTTGTATATTTGAAGAAAAAGTGGATGCCAGGATCTTTCTGGCAGAACAAAGAAAGTGTGATGACTGTGAATAGATTTTTTTTATTTTTTAAACATGTTATTTATGGCAGATTGTCACTGTATGATGTGGATCACACGTTTTCAAAGAGCGAGACAAGCTTGTAGAAACAGATCAGAGGAGGCTCAGCTACAGTCATGACATGAGTATTAACCTAAACGTGTGTGCGTCGCTTTGTTACAAACAACCTCCAAAGACATGGTTGTTGATTGAAATTCGACCCATTTGAATTTTTAAACTCCTAAGTGTCTGTCAAATAGCGACATAGCTGCTCTCCAGGGTTTAGATGGGAACAGTAATCATTATGTTGACTCGATGCTAAAGGAAAGAGATTTGTTGAGCTTGACGAATTCTTACCATCCAAATTCATACAAGCATGTTAACTGACAGTTGTTGACTTTCACAGTCATATTAATCAAACATCACCATTCTGATGGAAAAAATTGAAACTACGTGTTTTTATTTTTAAATATCTCGGTCAAGGTTTGTTTTGTCAGGGGCAAATGTTTACGCAAATATTATATTCCAATCAAATGACATTTGTTTTCCTTGTTTGTTTTTTTTAAAGACTGAGTTTTGCACACAGGTAAATAGTTTTTCATTGCTCTAAAAAAATACTGAGTGTTTGTGTAATGACAAAAATGTGCAAGCATGTTTTCAACAGATCCAATTTTCAAGGTCGAGTTGAGAGCAGGGTTTAGAATCCAAGCCACAGAGGCAACATATTTATACAGCGGCACAACATCACACAAATCTCGAGACATTACAGTTCAAGAAGAGAATTTTTCGAGCGGCAATAACCAATTGGTTTGATAAATTATAGCCAATTATTAAAACAGCCCGCTGTAATGTTTCTGTCTAACAGCTTGACTCAGGTCCACTGGAGAGGGAACAGGAGAGATTCCAATCAAACACAGTAGGGGGCGGTAATCCACCTCGACACTGGTTATCACCCTCCAATAAAATTCAAAGAAGAAGAACCAGCCAATCCTGTGCCTCATGTAGTTTGCGGCTGAACATACTATTAGAAAATGCTTTACATCACTTAATCAAAACACACACACACACACACACACACACATATATAGATTAATCATGAATTTAAATTGTTGTTCACTACAGCACGAGTATTTGTTTAAACTTGCACCCAAAAAGTGATATGCAAATTATCAATTTGACACATTTAGCAGACCATCGATGAGCCAAAAAGTGCACCCAAAAAGTGATATGCAAATTATCAATTTGACACATTTAGCAGACCATCGATGAGCCTTTTAGACTCAATACACTGACAGTTATATATATATATATATATATATATATATATATATATATATATATATACACTTCATCCATTTCCTCCATTTTCAACTCTACGACTTCCTCCTCTCACAAATTCACATAAACTGCTCTGTTTAGCTTCAGCTTGTGCAGCAGCAGCAGCAGCTTGTGCAGCAGCAGCAGCAATCCCACTGCAATTTCTGCAGAAATTGCATTTTCTAGTTATTTCATGCTCCCCTTGGGGCAGAGAAAAGTCCCCGCTCAGTCTCCCTGCAAACCAACCAAGCAACGTCTGCTGCACGTCGCAGAGTGTGTGCACAGCTGAGACCTGCTAATTAAATGACGGCGCTTTTATAACCACACACCCTGGTTGAGGAACATTATCCCCTCTGTCACCAGGCAGCGCAGCGGGGCGGGAGAGTTTCCTGGTTGACGGGATTGTTTTTGTGCTGACTGGATGAAAATCTTGGGGGCTGAGGACAAAAAAAAAACAAAAAAACAACACAAACGGCAAATTTCTCTTGACTCAAGGCAGAACGGGGCAACAATCTCATTTCCTCTTAATGCCGCCTGGCTCGGCGCAAGCGCCTCCATTGCGCCGGCTGTGCCACGAGGAGCAGAAAAATCAGGCCATCCAACAGCAGGTCACTCTACTACCCCCCCCCCCCCCGAGAGCTCCTCTGCCAATTGTCCCGGCTTGGACACAAAAAATGGCGCGTTACCGTGAAGGAGCTTTTCTCCGACAGGAACAAGCACACCTGATGACTCAGCAGAACACAGGTGAATGCACAAATAATAACATCAGAGGCGGACGAATAAGCACGTCCACACGGACGGAAATGCTGAGGGGGGGGGGGGACTTTGCCCACAAAAAGTTATGTAAATGCAGCAGGAGCGGTGAAAGGAATGGACGAGTGGGATTCAGGGGGTCTTTACAATAAGGGCAGGGCGCGCGGTGTGCACAGCTGCTTCAGGTCAATCGGAGAGTGGCCTGAGAGGACAGGCCCATGAAAGGTAGCCTCACAATGAAGGATCACTTCAAAAGCCCGGGTAAACAATGGCCAGCGCGTTTCAATCAGCCCTGTATGATGATAATCAGCTAAAAATAAACACGTCCTCCTCCTCCTCCTCCTGCTGCTGCTGCTGCTGCTGCTGCTGCTGCTGCTCAGGCATCACTCAGCCAGCTCCGACAGTCCGAGGCACAGCCAGTGAATTTCCCCATTAAGAATAAAATATTTATGTTTGAAAATAAATGTCAAGAGAGATCTAATTTAGCATGAAGACTGGCTAAAGGTTCCGCAGATTAGCATCCTGGTCTACACCAGAATGGTTTAAACAGGACATCTGTCACTGCGCCGTGTGTTCCTGCCCCCCTCGTTACGGCTGCTCCCTGGAAAGGTCAGCGGTAAAAAAGCGACTTGATGCTTTCTAAAACAATACGCGGGCACATTGGCACCAACAGCTGGAAGATCAACATCATAACAATTCGATCGGCACCCATCTGTCCTGACCGGAGTCAACCAGAAACTGAAAACCTAGAACACAGCCTGCGTCGCTGCCAAGGCCCGACGGAAGATTCCGTTTTTTTGGGGTTTATTTATTTATTTATTTATTTTACTCCTGAGCCACATTCACATAACCAGGCTGCAGTCACTCAGACCGCATTCAATCCAGATTGACATCACTCCAGTGTGTGGTCCTGGAGTGTGCATCTGATGTGCAGCCATAGCAACACGAGTAACAACCGTCATATTCACGCTGTTTCTGTCCACCAGCAGCAGCACTGCTCGCCAGGGTTTCTGAACCCGAAACCTCTCCGATAAATTCAACACGACAGCTTCCGATTGGGGGTCATCTTTTCTGCGTTATCTCCCTTTACAATAGTGTCCTCACAGATGTGAGGTTGCTGATAATGCATGGGAGAAGGTACCTGTGTGCGCATGTGACCCCCGCAGAGGACAGCTGGCTTCACATGGAAGCACGATGCAAGACACTTGCTGTTACAGATATGGATCATCCAATCGTTTTGAATTGGATTTTTACAATTTAATTCAAACAATGGGGACAATTGTGAATGTATCCATAGATACCTTTGAACTGAACAAGCCCGTTGGCTTTCTTTAAGCTCCATGAATGATTCGCTTATCATTTAAAGTGAAGAAAATTCCACTGCAGAACTGTATGTCCAAATGTCATAAATGTGCCACGCACAAAATAAGAAAAATGAGAAGATATTGATGATGTTTGTACCCTTTCACCTGCAAGATCCAAAAATATTTCTTAGGAAATAAGTCAAATGTTTCTATGGAAACACCTTATTGCAATGCCGTATGAATCCACAGCGATACTTCATGGGCTCTCTCCCAACCGATCGATCGTGTCCATTCCCTTAGCCGTAGTTTTTGTGCAATCCTGCTCGGAGACACGAAGGAAAACACAAGCAAGTCGACTAAAAAGCGGCTCAGACCCTGCTCATTCTACTTCTAGCGCTAAACTACACGTCTACAGAGCCGCTGGCCGTCTACCGGCGTCTGCTCGAACCCCACGTTGCACTGACCTGCTGACCTCAGCGCCGACCGTCCTCGGAGCCGACAGGAGCTCAGAGGAAGTAATCAGCGCGGCTGAAGTAGAGACGTTTGGCCACCTCCTGACGCGTGTAGTTACGGAGGAGCCAGGCCTGCGTGGGACTGCTGCTGCAGCGCTGCACGGTGGGGCCGTAGCTGCCGTCCTCCAGTCGGCTGAGGGTCAGACATGATTGGGTGATGGTGTGGAAGAAGGTGTGCTTCTGCAGCCAGCCGGGGGAGTCAGAGGGAGACAGCGCGGTGAGGGTGAATGTGAGAGTCATGACTTAATAATGTGTCTGAACTGAAGGATTCCAGTTTAATACGGTTGAGGCTTTTGGGTGATGGCTAATATCTGGATTGAACAGCTGCAGCAGCTGCCTGCAGTGAGGGGTGTCACTGGCCTTTAGTCTGCAGGATTCATTATTTTCATAGGTTCCTTATTTAGTGCGCACGTGTCATTGTTTAATGGATTGCATTTCAGCGGATTACATGCAGTGACAATGAAGACATTTTTCTATTCAATTGGAAAAGGTGCGCTAGTTGCTCCATTCCGTGCCAGTAATGAAACAACACCTTTTTTTCACGTTCAGGTGATTGAGCATTAATGAGAAACACTGTATAGTTCTGTTTTAGTCCAGTTTCTATGGATAGAAATGGAAAGAACTTTACTTGAATCTTGCAAACCCATATTAATACCAAACCCATAAACATGTTTGCTGACTCGTCAAGATCAACGAGTTAGAGAATAAAGGAGATTTAGTGAAAAATGCCATCTGTCAAACTTTGAAGACAACTAAAATGAATCTACTCGCTCTACAATTCATTTTAACACAACATTCATATATACATATATATATATATATATACATATTTTTTTATGTAGTTGTCATTGACTTGTCTGATATCAGGTTGAAGGGATGACAACTACCACCCTAATTCTATTCCTCCTGACCCCATTAGATCTATCCCACCCTTTGATCAAACTGGATTACAATTTCCAGAATTACAAAATGATGCAAAATGTAAAAATGAAAAGCTGAAAACAACCAAGACGTGTTCCACTTGCATGTTGGCAACACCAGGAGAATATTTCAAATGTAAAACCGAGCCAGATGCACAGCTGGGTGAGTGGCAGGATAAAATGTTTGTAGCCGCTGTGTCCGTGTGTGATTGTTGGAAACGGCCCAATGAATGCAGCAAATTCCTGGATCCAAACTCAGCACAGGTGGGGAAAAAAGGGACGAGCCGTCTTGTGAATGAAGACAGAGGAACGGAGGAAGAAGTGAGACGTTGATGTGAAAGTGAAATTGATGAGCAGATGAAATGTTAATGGCTCTGTAGTGGTCCAGGATTCAGCCCCCGACTGTCACACCTGAGCTAAAAATAACTTAAGCCAGTGGCAGCGGTGAAACCCCAGCGCTGTTTACAACAGAGACCAGTTCTTCGTCTATGAATTATTCACTTTTTTTTTTTTTTTTTTTCATAATGCACCAAGAGAACAAAGTGTAATGACAGGGTTTCTCTCAGGGTTTGTTCAGCGCTTGATGGAAAGGCCCTGGGCCTTCCTCACCTTGTCATGTCCACATGTCAGGGACGGGACATTTCAATAACTGAGAGGCAACTCTGTCGTCGCCGCCGTCTCTTCCAACTCACTCAGCTTGAATTATTTACCTAAAAGATGTTTTCTGAGTCGGACGATCCATAATGTACTCTGCGTCGACACAGATGCAGAGGAATACTTTCATTTTTCCGGTGAGATTCTACATTTCATTCAGGTTTTTCACTACACCTCGTTCTGCACTGGACTAAGCAGTGAGATGAGAAGCATCGAACAGTTTAAGGGAAGGATTCCTTCTGGTGATTGGACAAAGCGTTTGTAGAGTTGTCCCTTTTTGTTTAGGCGCAATAACACATCCGATGCTTTAGCTGCGACTCTCAGAGCAGCTTTAGTATTTACACGGTGCTCGTCTCTTCTGCCAAAAGGTCCATAATGAGCTGTATATATATTGAATACATAAAAACTAATATCGTTATGTAATGTCCTGGCTTTGGAGCAAATATCTTATGACAAACAAAGCTTGACTTTCATGAGGCAGTTAATGTAAAGTGACATTGACTGTGTGCCAAGACTTAGAAGTGAATCAAAAAGAACCCTGGTTTGGATTTGGTTGGAAAACTACAACTCACTGAGATTCAACTGTTCCATGTTAGTTCTTTATGGGGTTATAACTTTAATTTGATCGTCTTCTAGAACAGGGTAACAGGCAGAAATGCTCACAATGGAGATTATTGATCCCATGATGCTCCCTGGATATTAACATTAACGATAATAAGGTTTTAAAACAGTTTGAAAACATGATGGTCGGTAAAAACTGTATGTTGATGGACATGTAACATGATAACTGAGGCTCCTTTAGAGCAAAAGCATCATCCTTATTCTGGGAAATAGGCACAGCCATTGTTACTTTGCAGTTCTGACAGTCACTAATATGGGGGAGGGGCAGGAGGAGTTGTGTAACATTCAATCTCTAAGTTTTAATTGTGTTATTATTGACAACAGAACAAGCTAGTCTGCATCGTCATCTCCATCATCTACTGGAGTCAGTGATACAGAGGGGGAGGGGGAGGTAGAGGGAGGGAGGAGGGAGGAGGGAGGAGAAGGGGGGGCGAGAGAGAGAGAGAGAGAGAGAGAGAGAGAGAATTTTACTGATAAAATCACTTCTCCCTCCCTTCTCCGTTTCTCTCTCCTCCCTCCCCCTCTCTCTCTCCCTCCCTCCCTCGCCCACTGTCTATGCTGACGTATCCTCATCCTGACTCCGGTTCTGTTGGGAATTTCTTCTCCCGTAAAAATGTTTTTTTTTTTCCTTCCACTGTCTTTAAGTGTTTGCTCTTTATGGGAACTGACGAGTTTCTCTTTATAATATAATAAGATCTCGACCTTACACAGCGAAGCGGCATGAGATAATAATACGCTGTGTGTCAGGATGCGGCGCTACACAAATAAAATAGAAATGAAATTGACCGAAAACAACGTCTTTTTATGACTTTCCTGTTGGAGAGAGCCACTTGCTCTGCTCCAGACTTTGTCCTTTGAGCAACACAGACGTTTCACACCTACACACAAGCTACAAATCATTAAAGGAAATTGATTAGTCTACGGTGAACATGGCTAATGAAACAATCTAGGCTCTAATGACCACTTCTGACGCACACACTGTTACAGGATATCATGTCACATAACTAAAGGGCAACACGACGGCTGCAGCTTACCTCAAAATCATATTCCCACTTGCCAACGTACTAAAATGAAACACAGACCATGAGGGGAGAGAGAGCTGCAGGCTGAAAAACAACACAACTTCTGTGCTGCTAAAAAACTGGTGCACAGCACCACCTGCTGGCTTAAAATGACTGGGCCCGTACCCGACGTTGCACAAAGCCAATCCACAACGTACGCCACTGCAAATTCAACCTCATCAGACACACGCACAACCCATCTGTCAGCGTTTCACCTTTTCATCACAGCTGCTGGATCCACCTCCTGCAAGAGCAAGACTGTCTGGCAACTTTAGAGGAGCACAGATCTCACCTCTGCATCGTACTCGAACATCTGATTTCCCCTCATGTGGTGACACTTGAGCATGACGACGGGTCCGTTGAGGCGGGAGACGTCCAGGCAGAGGTCGTCCGTCCTGATCTCTTTATCGGCCGTGTACGAGAACACCTGGAACGGGGTACGAAGAAAAGCTTCAGCGACGACCTCAGTCATCAGAGAAAACAACCTCAGGAGGATCGAGCACCAAACTGAGAATGTTCCATCTTGAGTTCACCGATAATGACGTGCTTTCTTCATGATTTATTTGCCGTCAGATCTTGCTCTGGATTTGCTTTTTTCGACAGAGCCACAGAACCTATTTGGAATGTACATGTTTTACTGTGAGTGCATATTGGCTCCACACATCAAAATCCCATTAAAAGTGTGACTCTGGGGCTCAAATCTTCTTAAAATACCAAAGTGACCCCCAGCACGAAGCATCATCAACAATGGACTGAAGAGATAGGAGGGGAAAACTTGGCAAAAACCCTGGGGTTGGATTGTATTGAAAATCTGTGGATTGAATGACACGTTGGCAGTTCACACCTCGTTTGCATCCAAAAGAGCCGCCGCTCTTACGTTGGCAAGACAAAGAATCACAAAGACCTCTGTCGGTTGATTGTAAATTCTTAAGACGAATCCAAACAGACCGTGACATAAATCAACAGCCCACAGAATGTTACTAAGATACAAAAGCAGAACGGTGTGCGATTTCAGCCGTGACATCACCACTACCTGCCAAATCGCTTGCCGTCAAAAGGGGGCTCGGCTGTGGTATCTGGCTTTGAGCAGATCCTTTCATTCTTCTAAGTTGTGAGGTGGAGCCTCTGTGGATCAGACTTGTTTTGCCTGCAAATCCCACAGATGCTCAGTTGGACTGAGCAGAGAATTCAGAGGCCAAATCACCATAGTACTGAGAGTGTGGCAGGGAGCACGCACCCGCTGAAAGAGGCCACCGACAAAGGGAATGCTGTTTTCATGAAGGGGGTGAAAGTAGCATCAACTTGAATGTCAGGACATGAGGTTCCCAAGAAGAACCTTTTTTCCCCTCATAGTGCACCCCGGTGCCATGTCTTCCCCTGGGGTAACATACACACACACACACACACACACACACACATATTCATATCTTTGTCCATTGCTCTGACGCACAGGTTCCCACTTCAGGCGCTCTCACCTGTACATACAGGTCAGTGTGGTCACCCTGACTAATCAGTGGCTGCGCAGGGATGCTATGTGTCCTAGGGGCTTTTAAATTGGATCCAGCATTCACTTCACTTTTTTTTTTTTTTAATTGTCATAACATTTTATTTTTATTTTTTTAATTTTATTTATTTATTTATTTTTTAAGAACAGTAGCTCTCGCTCTTGCCCATTCGTGAGTCATCAGTTTTGGGTGATTCTGACTCAGGACTACGGCTAATAACCCACAAAAGCTGCAGTTTTGGAGATGAAGTCTTCAAAGTCAAAGTCACTTGTTTCCTTTGTTTCCACCATTTCAACTTCAAGGACAAAATGTCCCCTTACTCTCCAATATACCCCACCTGCAACCAGGCGTCATGGCAACCAGATAAACAGTGATATTGACTTCATCTGTTAGGGGGCTGATCCATGTATGAGCTGGATTCATTCTGCTTCGTATGGTAAACAAGATTAAAGAGTAATCATGCTAAAGTGCGTGTTCTCCTCACCTGGTTTCCTCCCATCCCGTGACAGTTGAAAAAGCCGACTTTCTCATTTTCCTTTCTCCCCATGTTGTCCACACACTGGTTGGTCTCAACATTTCTGATCTGAAAACCAGATGATAAACAATGTTACAACTTTATTTATTTCAAATTTTAAAGTAACTTTGTTGGTGTTCTATTATTATCAGTGTAATTATTAGATTTTCCTCCATTAAATGTATCCTTTTTATTAAAATTATTTTTTAGGCTTTTTTTTTTAAAGAACAAGTCTTTAAGGTTCTGAGTGACATCGTTCTTCAAAGTTAATTAGAAAATAAGAAAATAAACCAAAGTAATATCATGGGTGTACAATTACACCCATTACTTTACTTTCATCTCTGTAGAATGTGCCCTTTTTATTTACAATAGAGGCAGATCATCTCTATCAGCCACATTTTTAATGATAACTGAAGGCTACCTTAGTCCTTGCTACTTGCTTGGAAGGAAAGAGTAAAGTGAAAAATACTCAGCTTTGTGTTGTTTTTAACAACTCTGTGCAGCGCATTCAGCTCTACCTCAATATTCAAAAAGTTCATAATTGATCAAAACTGCTTTGTTTAACCTTTTGCTCAAATCGGTTTCACTTCAATGAGCAATGTGAATTTCCAAACGGCGATCGAGGAGCAAGTGTGCGAGTCCACTGATGCTTGAGCAATTCGACCGCTACGGATTAAAAATCATTCTTAAGACAAAAACAGCTGAAACAGAGAAGTCATCTACGAGTATCCGCTGATATTCTCAGCTCCCACTGACTCAACGTTCAACTCAGCTGTCTAATAAAGTCACACGTCCACCGAGCTAAAGCTGAGCTGGCTCTATATCTTCGCAACTTATTATGCCTATCATGCAGGAACAGAGCGGCAATTCTAATTAAGGGATATCAAAACCTAATGGTTCCAGCTGTTGAAGAAAGGCTGACTGTGTTACGAGGGGATGAAATCGCTTAGTGGGAGTTGTGGTGGTTTAGAGGAGGAGGAAGAGGAGGAGGAGGAAGATGAGGGAGAGCTGGAGCTGCAGTACACGTAGATATATCCTCTCCTCCAGAGGCGTGAATGTTGAGGGATTACAGGCACGTTCACTGCTCCTCCAGCTGACATTGCTTGAAAGCTGCCTTCATCTTTCACAGCCATCGACACGCAGCTCAGCTCAGGCCCATTCAATTATCCCTTTTTCCTGCATGAGTCAGAATCAACTGATAGAAAGATGCTAAACGTCTGTTTCCTCGACAACAAATTCAAATGCCTGGGCGTCACATTAATGGACAGTTTCCATAATATCTACCATCATTTCTAAGGGGACAATTCAACATAATTACATCAATCCCTATTAAGGTAATGATCTGATTAAATGTTCTTAGTTTTTTTTTTTTTTTATTTACACCACAGGGAACTTCTTCTCTTCTGCAACTAAAATGTACTTTAATATTCATTCTAGATCAAGTAAAAAAGAGAAATGTAGCACAAGCAGGGTTTGGAATTGAGAGGCAACTCTTGAATATGGGCCACAACAACAATATCATGATACAGTGATTATGCAATAATAAATATTTTAGAAACTGATGATAGAAACATATACATTTAGATATCAAGTGCAGGAGTTGTGTATATATCATTTCTTTCTGAAGAAAAAAAAGACAAACAACCAAGGAGAAAGTACAAGGACGTATCTGTCTGAATGCAGAGGCAGTCACTTAATCTGCTGGATTAAGGGAGATTAGAGTACATTAAAGCTCATACTTCACCAAGTGAGTAGTATCTTCTTGGGATCTGAGAGTCAGGATAGATGTTCTCTAGATACCAGGAGAACGGTTTGCACTTCAAGGCCTCGCGAAGGGCTTTACGGGAGGAGACATCTCCGTAGTCGACCCGCATCACTCCTGCAGGGGCAAGTACAGGAGACACAAGGATTCAGACACGTGGAACACAGCATTTAGATGTTTACCACTCCACAGGAGGTGATGTTCGTAGGTTTGTTTTTCTGCCCAACAACACCAGCAGGACTTGGTGTGTGCAGGGTGAGGGTTATCGGAGGGAGAGTCATTTATTTACAAAGCATCTTTTCCCATTTCCCGACAAGTCATAGATACTGAGAGACCATAAATCCCTCATGAAATCTGTTGTTATTTGACTGAGAGGACCATCAGGCCTGAGGCAAAGGTCTGTACCCTTCCTAGATATATATTCCATAATGTGCTGATAATGTAATTCTTAATCTGGTTTCTTGCACCACCACAACAAAACACCAGAGGGAACCTCGTCGAGGTGCTACGTTGGTCACGAAGGGAGGATACTACTTGAAATACTCGATTTCCAATCAAATAGGAATGAGATGAAAAGTCAGACAAAGTGCGGTCAAATGTGACGTTTCATGTGGAACGTAACTTAAAATGCAAGCAGCATCCGCCCGATGAAAATGAGCAGAATGGGGACGAGACGACGACAGAGCACAGACACTTCCCAACACATCAGGCAGATGGTTTCTCCCCAGAGAGCCTCTCGAGGTCTCGGAGCTCACACGCAGTACATCGATCCAGGGGGGTAATTTATCATAAAGGCGGATGATTGCAATCAAGGAAAACAGAAAGAGCATAATAATTTTCCAATAGCAGCGAACACATACATGTGTATTCATCCATCAAACACAGGGAAGACAACGCAAACATTACCTTCCGTAATAGCTACAATATCTTTGATGTGGGAATCAGGGATTTCAGTTTGGCAGATAAAAGCAATGAGCTGAAGGCCACTCTTCCTCACACACACACACCCCCCCTCCCCCCTCCCCCAAGCCACCTCCCTCCCTCTGTCTGTAGGTCTGAGCATCACATGTTGCAGATGATGAATGGCCTCTTTGATCAAGAAATCACCAGTGAAGAGGAGGGATGAGGAGGGGAGATGCACTCTTAATAGAATCACTCTCTACACCACTCCCAAATTCAGCATCACACTGTGCTGCCCCGTGGCCAATAAGTGGGGTCTGGCAGCAGCATGGCCCGGATCATTCTCCCTAATGACCTGGAGGAATGGACAGTCATTCTGGGACCACAATATGCAGAGAGGCTCATCCATCACAAGCCACAGCCCTGGCTGCACTGCGCACACGTCGCGATCGGAAAACACCACTCCAGTCCAGGGGAGGGTCAAAACGCAGGCTCGAAAATCCGTTCGATTACGAACCATCCCTCAGAGGTTGACTTGAGATTTTCCAGGAATTCACCGTCTGCTAAAAAGGGTAATCACATTACTGAGGCGACAGACGGGGAGCGATTCATCTCTGCGACTTGCGGAGTTGCGTCGTTCTAGTTTGTCCGTGTACATTTGGGCTCAGAGGAGCTAATTAATTCCCCTTTGCAAACGACAAAACCAGCATTCAATTCCTATGTGGGGAAAGAGAGAACAGAGGAACGTGCTGTAGCTCTTACATGAAAGAAAGAGTAGCATAACAGACAGTGACAGACCAAAGCAGAGAGAGAGAGAGAGAGAGAGAGAGAGAGAGACAAGGGTATTCTGTTTAACACCACACTGTCGTAGGTATTGAGGGAGTATAAGTGGCAGTCGTTTCATAAGGCAGATTATTCATATCTGCCTTTGAACAGCAGAGATCAATATGTGATGAAACATCTCACATTTCTAACATCTTACACTTCCCAAACATTAAAAGGAGACTTAGTTTTTTAGGGTCGCGCGTCTCAATCTGTCCTACTACTGGAAAAGGTCGACAGCCTCAGAGCTTGTCGGTAGAGCCCCGCCCACTGACGTACTGGATTCAAACTGACCTCAGCTCAATCGGGAAGTGGATCGAGACGACAAGGCGTTTCAGCAGCCTCTGGAAAAGTGTCCTCTGGAGCTGTGCTTTGGTGCCAGGTTTTGGACACGCAACATGGTCAATATGATTCAAAAACTCAAACCACTTGCAAGAGAGGGCATTGGGAGCTTTAGGCTTTAGCCTGTTTCAGCCACGTTGTGCGCACTAGTTGGTCTTCACTGGATAGAATCAGTGTTCCTCCAGTGAATGAGCGATCAAACACTTGCCTCTGTATCAGCTGAAGACACCGGCACCACTCGAGACCATATGTGCAAATGTGACGTGTCGCGGCAATGTCAGTTTCCAAGTGAAAGCAGGACCCACGTCACTTGGCATGAAAGCTGACCACACGCACCGAGTACAGTGAGGAAGAGCCTGTTCACTCAAACAGTGATTTAAATACAAAACCTCTTTCACAGTAATAAAGCAAATTCTGTTCATGTTTTTTTAAACGATGGTCTTCATTGCAGATAAACCAGGTAGGCTCAACATTAAGTTAAATAAATGTGACCGTTAGGTTTATGACAATCTCTGCAGTGTGAAGCTGTTGGAGGAGGACTCGCTGATATCGAAGAAAAATTGGAAAAGGAGCTCGAAAACATCAACACAGCGAAGGAGAATACAACATTTTGAACATGTAGGTTTATGATACGAGTAATAATCTTTGACTGCTGTATTTCACTGACGGAGACACATTCACGCAGAGGCCGTTTCTTCGCGTCTACCTGGTGAAATGATGTAGAAGAAGTCTTTGAAATCATCCATCCAGACCTCAGCCAGGCGCCTGTTGTTCTTGTTGATGACTTGGCCCGTTCCACCGGGGAAGCTGTATGGGGTGGCCTTCCTGAAGACGTGGCCCACGTGGGAGCAGGTGACGATTTCCAAAGAGCCGCCACACTGCCAAATCTGCAGACATGATGAGCGCGTACAGTACAGTCAAGACAGAGGACGGGCACATTCAGCACAAGCTCACAAAAAACCCTGGGCGCAGAATAGTACATTCATTTGAATCTGTCACCAGTGAGGATGTTTGACTCTGTCGTTTTAGAGCCGTGCAGAAGATGTATGACATCATCATATGGCAAGTGGGTTTACTCGAAATCTGTTTGAAAAAAATCTCCTATTGTTCACTATCACCCAAGGTTTTACTTTGAAGTGGAATTGGTGATTTGGGAGCGCCGCACATTTCTTTGAACTCTCTGTCATGTTCATTAAAAGAATTTAAGACAACTCTAGCTGTGCTAAACGATGCATTAAGACGCTGGAAGTCGCCATTAGAGGATGGACAATTGTAGCCACGAAAGGATGCGCGTGGTCAGCAAAAAAACAACAACAAAAAACCTTCCGACAAGCTGTCTAAAGTAAGATTGAATGGAATTAAGAGGCCGAACTGCGCCAAGAAAACTTTCCATGCACACTCTTATTGTACCAAGAGCAGCCTGGACTGCTGATGTGACGGAGGTGGGGCTCATGGATTCATGCTGTTTATGCCCATTCCTGACCATCTGCACACCTCGGCACAAATGGATGACTCATCAGGTCGAGTTATTTTTTTTTTCTCCACAGTTTTCCCCCAGATTTCTCTTCCTGGCAGACGTGAGCCGATGGTCTCATACTAATGGAGCACATCTGCCGCAAGGCTCGGCGTGCTCCGCATCTTGAGTCGGCGTCTCTTTAGACCAGATTTGTGGAATGGGACTGTGGCTCTTCTGTCGGCTCGAACCGGGCTGCTAATGAAAAGAAAGGGTCCCGGGTCACTCCAGCCTGGTGACATAAACACAGCCCTGCAGTGCGTCTGCGTCCCGTGCGCCGCTGCCTGACTGAATAAGTGCACGCGCAACTCGGCCCCCCATCATTAAGCGTTCTATAATGGTGCATGCGCTGTCTAAACAGAGTGTGAGTGAGTGGTGGGTGAACAGGATGACTGGAGCTTTGTTGCACATGTGGAGATGCTTCTCACACAAAGACAGAGACACAGATACAATTAAGGGGCCCACTCCCCCCCCCCCCCCCCCCCCCCCCCCCACCCCCCCCGGCGGCCCCCACCCACCCCCCACTCCCCCCCTTTTGTGTGTGAGACTTGCTCTGAAAGACATTTCCAGGTTCTCTCCCCCCCAGATATCCATCCCTGGATCGTAGCTTCCTATTTCTTCAAAGTATGTCTTGTCTATGGAGAACAGGCCTCCTGCCATGGTGGGGGTCCTGCAGAGACGCACGACAAAGGGAGACAAAACGATTCTTCTGTTATATTTAGTCACGTCATGCTGCATGTAGTCGTATCTCCGTGTAACTCTGAGGAGCATTCACAAAATAATAAAGGAGCAATTTGTTTGACTGTTTGAAACCAAGCCTGAGAGGGGAAATTACTTTTATCTTTTAATTAATTCTATGTTGGGGTCTGCCCTGAATTAAAGATGGCATTTGATGCAGGGATTTGTATGCAGGCAACAAATTGAACTGTGAATTGCACCGTGAATCCAAAAACTGCACTATGAGCAGACTTTCTATTTTTAAAATCAAATGAGCCCATACATACAAGAGAACACAGTCAAAACAGTGCAGATGCGGTTTAAGCAGTGGCTCACATTTGTGCGACGCATAGAAAGTATCTATTTCTGTCCATTGATCAAAATAGCACTTTTTATCTTCTCGTGAATACGTCTTAGTAACTGAGAATTATTTGCGGCCATTAAAGAAGAAAAAAATATGAACATATGAGATGACACACTGAGAAGTAGCATCCTTATTAAATCATTTCTGTAAGATGCGTGAAGATGAGTGAAATGTCAGAGACATTTTCCCTTTAAAGAAAGATTAGGGTTCCCTCTCTTTTCTTGAAGTCATTTTCAGTGACGACCAATGATGATTTAGCTGCTACGGTGTGACAGACAGGTTATTGCACCACACACTGATATGTAGCCCCGCCCCATATCGGAAATATTTAAATCCCTGAATGAACTCTGAAGTCACTTGTGGCCTTTCAAGTCTGTCAAACAAAGCTTTTACTTTGAAAGCAAATCAAAAAGGCATTGTGTGTATTCCACTTCATCACCACATCACCACATTTTACTCGTGCCTCATTTTCCTTGCACTCTCCTTGACTGGGAAATTGGAAAATGGTTTCCGTGTTTTTTCTGATTATCGGAACCTAGCATCAGATAAAAGGGGGGAGGGAATTTTCTTTATGCACCTGACGGGAAGCGTTCTGTCCCCCTTTCGTCGATCCATCTCCCGCTGGGGAACCGGGTACCAGCGGAAATTCAGCTTCCAGTTAAATCCGCCGTACGTCATATCGGAGCCTGCCATGTACTCGAACGTCTCGTCACTGATGACATCGATGATAGGACACACCACTGCCGTCCTGAGAGACACCAGCAGAAAAGTGCGGAGATAAAGTATCCGTGAGGCAACGAGGCTCGGCGGCAAAAACGAGGCTCCCTATGTGGTACATGCGTCCAGTGCACTTCCTGTATCAACTTATCAGTCTGCATCCACAATTATTGACATGGATACACATGCAGCTGCGTACGGAAGAAGTGTAATGGCCCCTTAATGCAATATTCAACATCGTATGAAACCGATCTCTTCCTGAGGGAGAATAAATGTGTCTGACCTCAGATAAGATATGAATCACGTTATTGTTATTAATCCATCCTCCATCTGTTCATGTCACAAACAAACACACACACACACACACACACACACACACTCAGAACAAATACACTGTGTTTGTAAGCAAGTGAATAGAGCTTAATGCTCTGATAACAGCAATTCATGTTGAATTGAGACAAATAAACAGCCCAACATGAAGACAACAAGAGATCAGCCTGATCACATTTGACTCTCGACATGAACCTGATGAGGCAGGAAAACAAACTTTTCTCAGGGACCAGAGAAGCTTTTCCTGAGACAGCAGCAAAAGCAAATGATGCAGAATGATGATTGTGTTGTATCAGCAGAGTCAGGCTCAAACAATGTATTCATGACTGATGGGCTGCTGCTGCTGCTGCTGCTGCTGCTGCTGTCACTATTCAGAAAGAACTTTGGCTTAAGCACTGAATGATGCAACTGAGGCGAAATGTGATCACATCCCCATTAATGAAGCAGGTTTCGGGACTGAATCGGCAAAAGATTAAAACTGACTGAACACTCGTGCATTTCTGCTAAATGGTTGAATCTGCTCATTTCGTATCTTGTGTCAGCCCCAGACGTTCGAGGTGGAATCCATCCGTCGAAGCAGGTTATCTAATTCCTCTTATCCCCGCGCACTCACCAACTTCCAGCTAGGTTCGGTTTTGCTTCAGCGGTGTTGACCTCTCCAGTTTGTGTGTAAGGTGCCGACAGCTAAAGCGGGTCAGTATTACAGTACTGCAAGTTCTACACATATCATAGATGTCTGTATCTTTAACGTGAGGCCGACTTCGACAAACAAGTGTCTTCTAACACAATTACGGACTCTGCCTGTGAGTCTGACTGATCAAATGAGGTGAACTTCCTACCTGTCCTCTTTGATTCTGGCCAGCAGGGGCTCCAGCCAGCCCACCGTACACTCACAGTGAGCGTCCAGAAAGGTGATGACCTGACCTTTGGTGGCCGCCGCCCCCCTCAACCTGGCTCTGATCAGACCTGAGCGCTGCTCCATTCTCAGAATCCTCACGGGCACCTCCAGAGTGCGCACGTAGTTCTCCAGCTTCTTCTTCAGGAAGTCTGAAACAGCAGCGGTCAAGTTAGGATTTGATCAGAGGAGCAAATCCATTCCGCACAGTGGACTTTGGTCTGGGAGGGGAAGGGTTGGGTGTTTCCCACCGTTCCTTTCATTCGTTTGTAAATGCAATGACACCACCGACAATAAAACTAAGGTCGAACTGAGCTCTACGCGCCAGTACGTGTCTACTCGGCGCTTTGTTATTCATTCCAAAGAGAAGGTGCTGATCAATGCTGCAGCAGGAGGAAGCTGCACTACTACTACACGTCTAGTATCGCTCTCCTATACGATGCTTGGTGATCCATCCAGTGTGTATAAGGGATTTGTCTCGGACACCGCGTCTACATGGATCGTCAGCTCCCGACTTAAAAAACGAACATCCTGTATCCTTGACGACACACTCCGACCTGCGCGAGTGTCAGAGATGAGACGCGGCACTTTTCCGGAGCGCCTCGTTACCCAGTGCACCCACCTCGCTCGCTGGCATCGTCCACAAGCACGATCTCCACCAGCAGGTGTCTGGGCGAGCGGTTGATGGCGCTGTGGACCGTCCGCATCAGAGTGCTCCACGCTTCGTTGTGAAATACGATGACGATGCTGGTGTTGGGCAGGTCGTCGGGGTGCACCTTGGTCTTGCAGCTTAAAGAGAGACAACGAGAAAAGGGTTCAGGTTCAGGTTATTCTTGTTTCTGTTGAGAACAAGAGGTCTGAATCACTCCTGGCATGAAAAAGGGGCACACAAGAAACCTAAGACTTGCTTTCAAGTTTTGGAGATGTTGGAAAACACCCACCCCCCTCCCCCCCCTCAACAATCATGCAACCACTGAGTTAGGTTTAATAATAGCAGAGAGTCATCGATGAATATGAGTCACAAACTTTATCCTAGAGAAGAAGAAAAAATAGGGACATTTCCAAAAATGGTTCTTTGTCGTGAGTCAGCGAAAAGAGAAATGACTACAATAAAAACACCCAGGGGCTGCCATCAGCTGACAGCAGCCCCACCACTGCTCATCCCACTGACGTCATTTTCCCGGGAATGACGTGACCCGAGTCGTCTCATATAATTGGTGACCACGAGCTAATTCTGCGACTGTCTCAATCAGTCGCTTTTGCAGCAGCCCGTTAACTCATCCAGGGATTTGAAACGAAAAAAGCAAATATCAAATATAGTAACAAAAACGTCAGCGCAGATGATTTAAAGACAGATATCTGCAGCGGAATGCAGAACAGGCAAAGCCAGCGTTTTCACAAATGTGTCAGCTTGGGTTGACGGGATGCCTGTCAAAAACAAGTGAGTGATAAGGCGGCAAACCTGGCTGATGGACGTGAATGTGGCTGTTCTGTCTCATGGATGGCGTTGTATAAAGAAGCGGTGGAGAGAAAAGGAGGATGTGGATGGGTCAGGTCGAACAGAGGAGGGAGCAGGCGGGTGACGGAGCGCGAGAGAAGCGGTCGGAGCAGACAGCATCGCCGTTTCACTCCTGTCTATTCGATGTGACGGCGCTGACTGACACAACTGGGCTAGGAGGCTGCCTTCAAGACCAAACGTTGGCGTCCTTCAGAGGCGACGGCGGGAAATTGTGCAGGAGTCCGTATCATTCTCAGCGCACGGCGGAGGACATTTTTGCAAGGCTGAGCTGAGTTGTGTAATAAAGCTGCTGCAGTATTTATATGGTGGGAAGGCGGAAGAGATAATGGAGTCACATGACTTCTTTTGCTCCATGTGGGCAAATACTCTTCCTATTTGTTGGGAAACACGATGAGTTGGCATTTTCTTGATGTGGGTGTCGAATGAGGGAGTGAAAAATCTAATTAAAATCAAAAAAAGAGTTTCTTATATGAGCATGTGACTGACAGGGCCTGTTGGTATCTACTTAATGGAAGTGCTGCAGCACTCAGCTGGAATATCTGAACATGAATCACACGGGCGATGGCTCTGGGAGCGAGGGGAGAACCACTACGTGGACCAGCAGCACCAGATGAATGAGCTCTTGTTTCATGCAAATGGCTCCATGTATTTTCATTAAGTTCTCAAGTGGATGTTGAATCCTCCTCCCGTTCAAATGTCGAGCCTCATGTACACACTTGAGGGATCTAATGGATTCTGCCTTGAAACAGTGCCTTAATTAGAGCCATTATATCTCACGTTGAGTAGTTATTAAAACAAATGAGCAATAATGAATTAATTTATAATCGCACGCAAACCATAAAAATAACATCGACAATAACAAAGTGTGTGTGTGTGTGTGTGTGTGTGTAGGGCTATCACAGGCTCAGACGTATGACGCCGCATGCATCTGAAAGACCACCAAGTTTCCACGCACCCATCCAGCCTCACATCTGGCAGACTCCTGTTGAGCGCGATCATGTCACTGGCCATCAGGTTGAACTGGTTGATCTTAAAGAGCTCCCTCATCTTCTCCTGCTCGTCTTTGGGGATGTTCACCGACTTGCCCATCTCACCTGGACCCTCGTGGCTCCGCGATATTACTGCTGCAAAACAACAGGGGAGAAAGAAAGAAAACAAATTTCACAAATAACACCAGCTCTCCTGACATATGAATAAACATTTAAAAAAATTATTCCTCGATCAATCTTGAGCTCTTGGACAGATACACTGCTCAATAACATACAATTCATAATATAATAATAATCAGTGGAATAACAGTCTCTTTATTAAACCACATTCAAATTCACTAGATCCAGGTTTAGTATATGTTCCATCAAGACTCATGGGATATTCATTCAAAGTCAGAGGAAACTTTAAGAAAGCTCTACCCAGCAGTGTTAAAGGAACAGTATGCAGGATTATCCTCTGAAAAAGGCTTAAAAATGTTTCAACAAATACAACAGTAATCCTGTAAATAATCCTCTACAATGAGACACTGGTGAGTGGTAGCAGGTTTATGTGATCATTTTTTTGAGACACTGTTTTTCTGCCTGCATTGTCTCATGTTGCTGTGGGCGGAGCTATAGGCGGTGAAACGCTGATGGGTTAGTTGAATTGGTTTCAGTTTCTTCATCTCGAAAACAAATAAAATATTCCTATAGTAGTGTGGGTCGCAGTGCACACTGTAAAGCCCTATTTGATTTGACAGGTGTGTTAGCAAGCACCAGCTGACAAATACTGCACACTGTACCTTTAATGGATCTGCCAGATGATCAAAAGTCAACATTCCACAAATGTTCATGGAAAGTTTTTGCACGATCAGGAGAAATGATGGAAGACACAGGCAAACACCTCCTCAGAGGATCTCAAATCACAGAGACTCGGAGGGTAAACAACCTGAGGAGAGCAGTTTTAAAAATGACTCCTCTTTAAATTGGACAGAAAGTGGTGAGGACTGACTGCCCTCTCTCTCTCTCTCCCTCTCTCACACACACACACACTAGTGGAGAAAAGAAGAAGTGACTGTGAGACGGTCGCAGACGCCACAGACGCAGGTTTATTATCCATCTCTCCAGGCTGATGGGAGTGCAGTAAGGCATGCTAGTTTTTATCTGCCTACACTCTGAGAAGTGTTGTTCTGCTGTAACTGTTAAAAAACCCCATTATTTTCCAGATCAATGTGCATGTACCGAATTGATTTTATGGGTTTTCAGAGCATCTTTATGGGATGTGAGCATATGATCAGTCTGGTAGATTGCTTCTTGTCACGCTAAATGTGATAGAGTTCTCCCAGGTGCTATGTATTCAAACCTGGGGAAATTATACATCTGATGTCACAGATTGTAAAAAAATAAAAAATAAAAAATAGGATATTTCATACAGAGGCTCGGGGGATGACATCATCTCTTGTATGCTGTGGTTTGAGCTGGTGAGTATTAGGTGCGACGCACTCTGGCAGATCTTTGATTTCAATTCAATATATGATGAGGTTTTCAGCTCTGAGATTTAGGACATGTATTTATAGATGAGGTTGTTTGCCCCTGTTGCTTCACTCGCCTGCACACCGTCAGCGGATGTCGCCGCGCAGTGTCAGCTCCCTCCTGAGGTAAACAACCTCCCGTGGATTTATGGCTCTCTCTACATATTGTGTAGCGTCTGTGTATACACAGTACGTACTCATAAATCTCTCAGAGTGGATGCAGCCATTTCAATAAAGAGGGGCTTCACGGTTCAAATGAGTAGCTACACTTTGAAGAAATGAAACTGCTACACCCCAAACCCCTCCCACTTTATGAAAGCCACACCCCCGCCATGTACGATAGTGCACTGAACATCAGCTGCCTGAAGGTCACCGACCCCAGATTTGTGAATTTAATGACTTTTATCAGAATGTGCAGAGGATTTTTTTCGTTTTCGGGACCAATTACTGGCTCCACCGTTAAGAGGATTGCCTCCACCGAGACGGACGGGTGTCAGGTGAGCGGTTCACCTCGGACCCGTCGTGCCCTTTTCTTGGTGGTGCTGTCAACATGCTCCGCTTGGACACGTAAAAGCTGATGGGCGGGGCTCGACAGATGATTGAAAAAAATAAAAAATAAAAATGTCCATCAAAAATATGCACACCCTCTCATGGCCTCCCCTCTGCAAATACACTTATAAAGTCAGATTTCCCCCCTTCCAGATAACTGTCATCACTGAGCAGAGTCACTTTCAGTTCGATTATGTCATCACAGTCTAATCCTACAGATTATTTAAGGATTCAACATCATTACATATCTCGGTGTGACTCTAAAAAGGGATTACATGTGAATTACACGTGGTGCAGAGCTTTCTGCGCCGACATGATCACAAGCCACACTTCCTCAGGACTAGAAATAACAAGGCAAACTGTCATTCCCCATTTGCCACAACAACTCTACTTTTAAAGATCACTCCCGTCAAAGATGAAAACATCCACATTAGTCACATAAACATAAATAATGATATAATAACATCCGTCCTTCCACTGATCCGCATGTGTGGTCATATCGACAACAACAGCGCCACTTTAGACAACTTGACTTCACCATGTCAAGATGCTGCTGAAACCTAAATAAACAGAGTGAACAGCAGAGACTGGCCATAAAGTTTTACTGTGGTCAAACTGACGACTCATTCTTTACAGGATCATTATCCCCCACAGTGACGACCAACATCGAGGACACCGTGTCCAAAACCGACGGAAGAGCTGCGCTAATGCTCGACAGCGAGTGTGCTCGGCACTTGGTCGTCATAGCAACAATCACAGTTTTTCCATCATCAGGAATAATACAGGGATAAAACACAGGTTCAACCTGAGTATTTGATATAATTGGGCCATATGTGGGCTGGTGGGCAGCGTTTCCAGTGATGTTTTCCAGCAAAATCAATCATTCTATTTTCAGAGTAATATTATAATCTTAATTGTCCAAATAGGCATCTGCACAGAGGCACAAAAGTGGTATTTTGTAATAGGAATTTTGTTGTTGCATTTTGGCTTCTTGTCAACGTGACACCTGCATTTTTAGAGTTCAAACAAATATTTTTTGGCACAGGTTTCAGTGTTTTTCTCCCCCCCCCCAAAGGATTTTAACCTCCTCTCAACCGGTGCTGCTAAAACGCACATTTTTCCCGGTGTGTCGTCAGCCACCTGTTGGACTGGCAAATGTGGTCAAAGGAAAACACAAAGGAAAAATGTTGCATTCAAAACATGTCCTCACTCGGACATAGCTCGAGTGAATCAATTAAAAGATTAGACTTCAATCATAAGAAGAATGAGTAAGAACGACAGAGTAATAATTATTCAGAGTCTGCATGCAAAAACGCATCTGTAATTAACTAATTATGTTGATTGATTCAAAACAATCAGTGCCAAATGAGTAGAAAGCACTTTGATTGTGAGTGAAATTAAAATGATTACACTCTGCAGCGCTGAGAGGAAGAAAAAAAGCACTTCTTACATGAAGCGAATGACCTCATGAGTGAGCAGTGTAACATTAGACTCTGTATGGTAATCAGTCTCAGTAGCAGGCGGCTCTGCCTCATTCTAACCTTAAAAGCAGCTTAGCAAGCCTCTTAGAAACCTGCTTAGTTGAGGGCATGTGAGGAATTGAACTCTGCTAAGCAGCCCTGAAGTTCACAGTGATCTCAGTGGTACACACGCATTCACATATAATGAAACGCACACGCTGGTTTAGACTGAGGGAACCTAAACCGTCTCCTTACCATCAAATTAGAAATAGATTCGGTAGGTGGGAAATTCTTAAAGGACCCGTGAGTAACGTTTAGGTCAAATTATTTACATTTCCATTTGTTAGAAATGAATTAAGATGGTGTTTTAATGGGTTTATAATCATCTTAATATACATATTATTGTTCTCATTAACCTACTTTTGGAGCAGGTCCTCTCTGTAGAGGCCACCATGATTTCGGTCGCTCAGAATGGACAAATGAAACCATGTTTTCGGTTGGAATGAAACATGTAGGACAACACAGGTTTATCCTACATACTCAGGAGGTGTGGGTGGGGTGACGGGTGCCAAGCTGCATCATGCTACTGCGTCACTAGATGTCACTAAATTCCCCACATAGGAACTTTCAATATCGAGTCACACGATTCACACGATTCACGTCAAATGATGATTATGTAAAACATTACAATGGGAAAAGATTATATGAATTAGTCGACAGCATTAATTCACACACGTCTGATCCTCTACCAGATAAAGGATATAGAAAGGGGAGCTGTCAGTTACACGTTGCTTCATTTATGAAGTGGGGTTATCAAATTTTCTAATACCAGTTTAAGAGACATCTCTAAGCTCTTACATCAGGCTGACACATAATCTTCGAGAGTTGATCATCTTGAAAGACCTCCCCTAATCTGATAACACTGATGAAACCTATTCTTATGGAAATTCGAGGACTTAGAATAAGATATCAAAAGCTCGATTTCATGAAGACGCAACTATAAATCATAATATTTCCACAGCCCCTGTGGAACAGATTTTCTGAGGATACAGTTTCATTTGGCGAGACATCCGACTTCACTGCAAACACACGCCGCACTGATTACGTGGCAGGTAGACTTTAATCCTGTATTTAATCCTGATTAGGTTGTCATTATGTCTTTAAAGAAATTAGCAACTTAATAGTCAAAACACAGCTGATGTTGTTCTAGGAGCCTGTGTGATCCAGTGAAGCATCAATCTCTATTCAAAGGCAATAATAGTGTTACACACCATCTATTCAAACCTGTATCATTTCTCCAATCATTCCAGTACATCATGTTTTAAAATCCAGCTTCACTCACAGCTGCGCAAACCATACAATGATTTTCTTATTGTGGCAACGCACAGATATATATCAGACAGGGATGAACAGCATTATAGCAGGTGTTCAAAGATAGTCAAGGACAAATGAGTTTAAAAAAAATAAACTGCAACATTGGGTGGTTTGTAAGACTTGCAACAACTCAACCATTGAATCAATTGTAATTGATTGTTAACATAGTTGGCAACTCATTTGACGATCAGTTACTCAGGTCTGGGTAAAAGCATCCAACACAGTAGGTGCCACACCTTGATGCTGTGTGCCACCCACCAACCAGCCAGTCTCATGCTTCACACTGCTATATGTCTCATCTGCTATATGTACAATAGACACGCAGCTGTAAAAAAAAAATTTTTTTAACACGTGAATAAATAATCAAAATACTAACAGCTGCAGTCCTAGTAGTTTGTAATGCAATTGGGAGAAAACCTACAATGACTGTGATGCTATTAAAAAGTGTTAAAAAGCTGACGCCTAATTAATTCCCTTTAGTATGTCACAAAGGGAAGATCAATGCAAGCCATTGATTGCCATCAAAAATCGACGACTTCATGTAAAATAAACAAACTGCAAATCCCTGATTCGGCACAGCGTTCACTCTCGAGAGGAAATGATGAAACGGCCGAAAGGCTGACGTCGGCGTTAAAGAGTGGAGACATGGCACAGTGAGGGGGAAACGAAGCCCCCCGGTCCCAGTCGGGGACTGAAGGGCGCGGCGGCTCCGATCTGGACTTACCTCTGAGGGCGGGGAGCAGCGAGCGGTCCTTCCTGTCGTCACACTTGTTACACTCGCTGAAGTAGAGCAGCAGGAACACATCCACCAGCACCCACACCAGAGAGGTGGTCAGCACCACCTTGCAGTAAACAAAGCGTCGCATCACCTCCCCGTGGTGTCAGCGTGGGGCTGTGGGGGCGGGGGGGGGCGGGAGGGGGGGCGAACGGGGAGGCTCACAGCAAAAGGCTCAGGGGCGCTTGGTCTGCCAAGGAGGCGCTTGAACTCCGGGGACACGGTGACCGAGAGGGCGAGGCCGACCAAGAGGTGTCATCCTACGTGGGAGAGAGAGAAACGGACGGGTCACGTTCAGCTGTCATGTGATGATAATCTTCCATCCATCCATCCATCCATCCATCCATCCATCGCCAACCGCTTCATTTGCACTGGGCGAGGCCTCGCCTCTGTCTCTGCCACCCAAGTGGCATCGCACCTGACCCCATTAAATCTTTCCTGCAGGTGGCGAGGCCACGGGATTGAAAGAGGCTTGTGAGTACAAAGGGGGCGAGGTGGGATTCAGTATCTTGCCCGAGGACACCTCGGCATGCGTAATGAGGAGGACCGGAGTTGAACCTCTGGCCCTCTGGTTGGAGGAACAACTCCTCCAGTGCCCATCTACCACAACGGCTTCAGTTATGATAATGTGAGTCGTCAATCGATGGATCAATCAGTGCGCAGCGCCATTGTTCCATTGTTTAGGGAGAGCCCCCATAGTTCAACATGAAAAGAGATTGATTGACATCAAATCACTCTCAGCTTCTTCTTCTTTTTTTTTTTTTTTCAAAGAGCACACCACACTTTATGTTACATTTAGTATTGATGTGCAGTTCTATAAATCAAGGTGGACGACGTAATATATTGATATATGAGGCTAAAGAAAATGGGACCTGAAAATAGGTGGAGATGCAGAGGAAGAGAAGACAAGGAAAACATACGGTAAATGGAAAATCTATGGCTCAAACTCTGATTTACGAGACAAATATCAAATCTATATTTCAGACTTGTTAAAGCGCAGTTTGACTATGGACAGAGAACTTTATTACATCTCTCACCCCCTCATTTCATCATCCCTCCCTCTACAGTCGATAAAAAATGCATGAAAGAGCTCAATCCTGTTAATTACTTCTTTAAGTTTCTGTATCGTTGTCGAGGCTGATTCTAATCTAACACATCTGATATCAGCTCGATGCTGTGATGCTAATATCACTGTCACAAACGCCGCGAGTCACTGCCTGAGGTGTCACATCAAGCATCGACAAGAACGTGAACCGATCTGATAACGAATCATTAAAGCGTATTAGTTGCACTCTGATGAAACTACGGTTTTCGTATACACCATGACTCACTGTTGCTTTGCCTCTTCAAAATAAAACAGCCGCACTGACGAGAACTCTGTTTTGAAAAGCAGTGACAGGGATGTTACGTAGTGTAGCCTAAGTTAGCGAAAAGGTCACAGTGGAAAGTCTTGGGCAAAAAAAGAAACTTGAACCCCTTACATGACCACTTTTTTTTATTGTGATTGTCAAACTTGATCATTGTTAAGTGTTAAACTTGAATGTAAATCAAAGATATCGACACTTCCAGGCTCATTGCAAAAACCTGTTCAAATACATTTGATAATCACTGGATGATATCTGATATCAGCTGACGTGCTAAACCCAGATATCAGTATTGGCGGCAGGAGGGGAGAAACAGACGGCCATTTCAAAATATGAATTGGTGATCAATCTCAACCTCTGATTAGAAATTGATATGAGCAGATCATATCAAGATATCACCGATCAATAGAGAGGTGAGCTCTAAATATAGAACAAGGTGGAATACTGTGTCCCTTCGAGAAGCACAAATCAGAACAAAAATAGACTTGTCAGTGTTGGTGAACAAACAGCTTGGCAATGAAGCTGGACGTCACATCCAGCTTCCTGCCACAGACCGACCGGAGACCCTCGGTTTGACAAAGACCCAGAGACCGCTTAGTTTTCCCATGCGGACCATTCCTCACTTCATCGGTAGAGCTGCTGACCGGGGGGCTGGGCGCCTCATCAGCATGCGACGCGTGGCTCACGATACTGTTGTTTCAACAACAACACAATTTTCCGTCAAGCTGGATTTTCTACCCGAACAACAATCATTGGGTTTTGTTGACTGAGCGACTTATGAAAGTCTAATGAGGGAGGATTGTGAAAGATGGAGAACGCGCTCTCAGCCGAACAGAATCAAATGCGCAAACAGACGCAAGAATCGGAGACGGTGATTAGCGCAGAGAAAAGGCTACAAGATGCGGAGCACGGCGTTGTGAATGGAGTAATTAAAGATTCAAAGCTGCATTTGAATGTCGCGGTGTATCATGCACATGAAAGGCAGCGCAGCCTGAAGGTACCAACGTATAATAACTACCACTGCCCTTTACTCCAACTCAAAGAGAGTGCCTGCAGCAACTCCTGTGGGGAGCCAGACACATTTCCTTATCTTTCACGTGCAGCATGGTAATGACTTTGCTCTCCATACACACACACACACACACACACACACACACACACGCACACGCACACACACACACACACACAGAGTCCTGCCTGCTCGCTGTCTAAACGTCCATCACAGGTTCTGACACCATTGCCCCGGGGCTCACGTCTTATCTCATTCACAAACAAGGCAGCATCTGTCCAGCTGCATCAGGAGCTCTGGCCTCGGATCCAAGCGCAGCAGGTTTTCAGAGGATTCACGCCGCGCTCGGAGACTTCCAGGCCACGGGCTGAGCTTGGACCCAACCGGTGCGAGGGCAGCAGCCAGGCTACGCCACGGCCCAGCGCAACTACGCCGTTGATTCATTGGCGTTTACGTGACGCATAGGAATCGCACCGACATTCCACGCGCTTCCGTCAGCAGCGGAATGTCTTCGTGTGTCTTCGAGTTTTGCTTCCACCCCGTTAACGTCTGCTAACCTCAACTGGTGGCAACGGACACTTAGCGGAAATCAGTGCCATCGGAGCAAGAGGGTGGACTTGGCTTTTCTTTGAAGAAACACAGATGACTGCCAACAAAGGATTTGTTTGTATTTTTTACTTCAACTGCCCGTCCCCAATATCCATGACATCCACCCAACAGGCCAATCACAGCTGTTACATGCTGTGACCCCGCTGAAGGCTTCGTACGCACACGTATCCAAACGTGTATGAAGATGAGGTGTTTTACACACATCACTCGTACCTGTAACCATGGGCTTTGCTCCATTAGTGGCTGAGACACCGGTGCCACCATTGGGTTCCTCACAGGTGCCTGAGCCCAAAGACGTACAAGTCAACGAGTCCAACCGACCGCACTGATGAATGTTTCCCACTCTGCAGTGCGCTGTTCTATAAACAGCTCGCTCCAGCATTTACAAGCCACTTCTAGCTGCCTCTTGAAGTGACAGTTAATTGTGTTATTAACAATGCCCTTTGATAGAGCTGTCTGGTGCGCTGCTACGAGCTATATATAGTATTCCTCGGCTACAACTGTGAGGATAATTGAGGGTTTACTAACAGCTTTTTTGGCAGAACGGTGTCCACTTTATCTAAAAACGTGAGGAGCAAACAGGAAGTGTGTGTGTGTGTGTGTGTGTGTGTGTGTGTGTGTGTGTGTGTGTGTGTGTGTGTGTGTGTGCTCCTTCACCTCCTCCACAATCAACTTTCTCAATAAAAGGCCTCATGCTGCGCACCAATGTGGTTGCCTTTTTCATTTTGAACTGTTCAGCATGGGATTCAAACCCGCGGTCCACCAGCCACACACCACCTGCCTCTGTGTCACGACAAGCTGCAAATAGAGCCCAGTGTCAAATATCAATACCTACCTTCTATCCAAGGGCATCAGGTGTTGGACACTGACGAGACTTGAATACAAATAATAAATAGCGATTCTTCTTTTTGTATAATTAATGACTCTGCAGCAAAGCACAGGTTTGACAGCACATCCACATTCTAACAGGCCACCACGCTGGCATGAGCATGGCCTTACATCGTAACGTGCCAATCCATATACCCACGCGGAACAGGAGGGGCATGTGATTAAAGAGCTTATCCCAGTAAGCCCATTACGCCAATGGCTGACATCAAGGTCTCATCCAAACAACACAAAATATGGAGGAATGCTCTTTGGAAGACACTCACAGAGAAGAAAATACTACTCATTGAAAACATGGGATCGGACCCTTCACAGCACGTAACTGTAGCTCGTGTCAAGTCTGATAATACCCCGCTCATAGCTTTTAATCTAATCTAATCCATCCAGGTAACATTACATTGTGTTCACTGCGGATCACTTTGTCTTGAATCGAATTCCATGTAACTAATGCAACGACTGTGTCTGTGGAGTCTCCACTTTGAGGCTATAGAGACCAAATGATAAGCACTAGCATATCATGACAACACTATGTGATAGCAAGCATCATGCATTTCAACTTCACTTAAAGGTCCATAGTGTAAGACGGAGGTCAAATGACCAGCATTTCCATTTCGACTGTACAGCATTTTGAATATACAGAATACTACATAGAGTATACATATATAATACTACTCCTACACCAGAAGATGATCCTTACTCTGGAATCCGCCATGTTTGTACAGTGGCTCAGAAAGGACAATATTTCATTATAAATCAAGATTCTTCTACACTTTTATGAGTCCGCATGTGCCCAGCAATGATTAATTTTACCCCCCCCCCCCCCCCCCCCCCCCCCCCCCCCTCAGTAAATCTTACACACTGCACCTTTAAACTGTGGACCAGTTAAACACACGACTACACATTCATCACTGGGTACAGAGCTGATGTCATACACTCTTGTGTTTGTTGTGATTTTAACAGGAGGACAAACACAGTGAAGTGACAAATTAGACACAACATGCCACATGACCTCAGCCTCACTGTCATGTTGTTGTTGTTGTTGTTGTTGTTGTTGTGACGTGTACACAGTGTTGTGTTGTGGTTTGAATGGAAGGTGTGGTAAACATGAGTCTTCTTACCTAATTGAGTGGTGGTGTTGAACCAGTGACCCGCTCCTCCAGCCTCCTGCTCCCCCACACTACGTGTTGAACGCGGACAACATGGCTCAACCTCCAACCGACGCGAACACTGATTGAAATAAACCTTTCACCGCCTCCCGACGACACTTAAGTCCATCTCAGCCATCCGCAGTCCGGCACGCTGCTGCTGCTGCTGCTACTGATGCTACTGATGCTACTGCTACCGTCGCTGTCCCTCCGCCTCATCATCACGGTACCTGCTCGGACTCCCTCACCCCGCCGTGTGTGCTCCTCCTCCCCGGTAAAGCCGCAGTCGCCCGGCGGACTGTGTCCATGGAGAACCGCGGTGAGAAACACGGTGGGGGCTCCGCGCTGGCTCACCTGTTCCCCGGCTGGCTGAGCGGACGGGCGGCGGAGAGGACGGAGCACAGCCGAGCGCATTTTCCGCGCAATCTAACCTCCGCTCTGAGCCACCTGGTTGTGCGGCGTTCTGTCCCCTGATTGGCTGAGAGAGACGTCAATCATCATGTGCCTCTCAAGATGAGGCGTTCAGTGGACGTGCTTTCCTGTGGAGTAATACAACATGTGCGCGTGTCAGTGTGTTTTATAAACATATCATTGGAATCTAGCTCATATTATCTTAGAATAGATATGAACAACTTTACAAATGTATAGACAATATAGTGTTATTTATAGTAAAATGCCAAAAAAAAGATTCAGCTTGTGAGATTTAGGTCAAATAATTTATATTGTAGCAGAAGATCCTCTATTTGTGACCATCATGTTTAGTACAATGGCCCAGAATGGAAGATCGCATCTCTTTTGAGTTTTAATAAGTGAAGATCAGTGGCTTGAGAGGCAAGCAGCTGCAACACACAACTTCCCCTGTAGATGTCACTGATGCACATACTGTATACCTTCAATTGTCCCATAATGGGGATATTTGTCATGTTACTGCAGCAAGTGGGAATGCCAGAAAAGCATAAGGAAGTGAGAAAATACATTTGAAAAACAATGCATACTTTCAACATAGCGCATTTATAAATATGTTTTGAATCTGACTGCACCTGAGTGAGATATATTAAGTGTGTGTGTCTGTGTGTGGGAGCAAAGCTGATTAGTCGCACGGCTGCTGGGCGGAACAGCTCACTATGTATCTCCTTCCCACACTTGGAGTCAGTGAATGTGTTCCTGAGGGAGCTGCCCTGTGCCTGTTCTCCCTGAGAGATGATGGTGGGGTCAAAGGTCAAAAAGTCTCCCAGGACCACTCCTGCCTCTCTATTCTGCCGGTCCAGTCTTTGAAATGCAGCTATACGGACCAGACCACTGCAAAGAAGATGGCTGATGCCATCACAAGTCTTTCATGGTCTTGTATCTCCTCCCCCATAAATGTCACGCCTTTCCTCCTCTATCAATCTAAAAATGCCAAATTAATATGACCCCTTCTTGTTCTATTGGACAATTCACAATAATGAAACTTGAGATCTTTGAGATTCCAATGCAAATGATCTTTTTTTCAGTTTTTACAACCATGATGCACTTCTACAAAGTCTTCAAAACAAATCTGGACGTTTATTCAGCTGAACTGCGTTTAAGCATGTACTGCATGTGTGTGGCTTTATAAATCATGTTGAACAATGCTGCCACCTGCTGCTCATGATGGGAAACTTCACCCACACTGCATTGGCCTCTGGGCAATGTAGTATTTCGAATCTGGGCTCAGCATCTGATCCACTCTTAATGCCTCCATGGCCCACAGATTACAAACACTGTGAGCATATCAGATTCAAAACGTCCACTAGGTGTCACTACATCATCTAATTTCAGAGGGATATGGCACTGCTTTGAGCTGCAGCCTGGAGTATGTTACTCACAACTATCTAATGGATGGGTCACACGGTGTGTCACATACATGGGGATTTAAAGATTGCAGATCAGCAGGATCCGCACACATCTGAGCTATTTGCCACTTTCTAGGTATTAAGGTTTGATCCTGTTCTGGCTGCTCAGGCTGGAGGGAGAGCATATGAAATCATTAGAAATCATATAAGTCAGAGAACAGGGTCAATACGAGGGTCTATGCCTGAAAGAGGTTAGAAAGCTTCATAATGTGTTCAAGGGAGAGAAATGACAGCATATTTACAGAGAGGGTTTGTCCATTCAGGGCTATGGTCAAAAGAAAAACATGGCCGCCTCTGAAAAGGACCCACTCCTGATATCTGAGGGATCATGTGA
>JAFBJT010109901.1:213837-227098 GCA_016785325.1 Chascanopsetta lugubris
CTGGATCCCACACACACACACACACACACACACACACACACACACACACACACACACACAGACTGAGCGAGGGCCCGACGCCAGCAGACAGGAGTGAGCTTTCAGCAGCAGGAGGACGAGGCTCGAGTGGGGGAAGCAGTGTTATTGCCCGCCGGGGCACCACTCGCTCTCACTGATGTCAACAACAGGCAGCATGTGACTCTCTCTGATGCCTGGCACTCATCCCCACTGACACAGCACCGACATGCAGATACCGGCCCCCCCTCCCCCCCCCCCCCCCCCCCCCCCCCGCCCCCCCCGACCCCCCCCCCCCCCCCCCCCCGCCCCCCCAACACATACACACACACACACACACACACACACACTTCTGAGAATGAAGCACTGGCAGCCAGAGGTGTCTGGAGACACACGCAGACAAACACACACAGCAGGCAACATTGATTTCCTGTTTGGCATTGCTAAGCAGTGAGTGACACAGCTGAGGGGATCGGGCTATTCTCGGGACACACAAACAAACGATGCTACGTATTCTACCAGCAACCCCCCCCCCCCCACCCCCCGCCCCCACCCCCCTCCTCCACGTTCCTTACACACACATTGGCAAACACTCACAACTGCTGCCAGAGCCTGTTTATCTTGATCATAGCCGCCCTCACTACTTTATCGCAGCATCTCTTAATCTGGTCTCTCTTCCTGCAGCTCAGTCTTATTGTCTCTAGCTGTGCACCTTCCTCCTCCTCCTCCTCCTCCTCCTCCTCCCCTCTCTCTCTGTGTCTCTGTTTCCGTTTGATTAAAATAAATTAAAGGGGCTGTGTTGTGCCGCGCTGTGTTGCCGCCGCCTTCCCTTTCACTCTCTATTGGGCTTCACAGAGCTGACTTGCCTGATTGGTTTGGCACAATATTGAGCCGCGCGACAGGTAAACACGTTTTATCAGCCGCGCGGATCCACGCTCGGAAGCAAACGCAGCAGACGAGCCCCTGCGCGCATTTCCAGGGTAATCTGAAGACGGCCATGTTTTTTTTGGGGGGGGGGGGGGGGGGGGGGGCGCGGGGGGGGGGGGGGGGGGGGCTGCGGCAGACAAACCGATCAATGTGCACCCGGAGTTTGCCAAACAACACTTTCACGCACTTTGGTGTGGAACTCGCGAGTGTGCGCGAGTGTGCGTCGCCGCGTTTGATGTGCGAGCTCACACGGAGTTGGTGTCTCTTTGGGTTTTCGTCAGGCTTCCTGTACATGTGCGTTAACTTGTGTGTTCTGATGTGACGTGCGAGTCTCTCTCTCTCTCTCTCTCTCTCTCGCGCTCCCTCATTCGTTCCGTCCATGTAGGGTGCATTATTGGACGCAGTAGACCGGGCAGTGCCAGAGGCGCACACCAAGCGGTCACGCGGCGTGACAGAGAAGAGAGCAGAGTTGCTGTCAGAAGGCCTTTTTAACACACTGCTGCGCTCCGATAGGGGACATTCTGGGGAGGGTTCGACTGCAGAGGGGAGCGGCGCCAAGAAGACGAGATAAACCCAATTCGAGAAGAAAACTCCCACAGAAACACCTGTAAAGCCCCCGGAGGCTGCCTGCCTGCCAAAACCCCCCACTAATACGTTTGATGTTCCCAAAGAGATGTGCAGGGGAGCGAGGAGGCGGAGGAGGAGGCGGAGGAGGAGGTGGGCAAGGTGCTGGTGCTGGTGGTGCTGGTGGTGGTGGTGGTGGGTGGGGGCACAGACTCTCTTGCTCTCTCTCTCACAGACTCACCCACACACACACATATATGCCAGGCAGCAGCTTCACACATCTAATGAATCCCCGTTAGCTGATATCTCCACGTGAGAGTCATTAAAGGAGGAAATGTATGTTTCTTCACCCAATTTTGGATTAAAAAAAGTTGAAACAAAAAAACAGTCTTGCCTCAATACAGAGCTGAGGGGATAGGTTCAAGGTAAATGGGATTTTTTTTTTTGTATTCGATTCTGGACGATGTAACATACTCAGACTACACCAATGTGATCATTTGAGAACACATCACGAAACACGAATGCAGTTGCGCGAGGGGAAAGCTAATGTTAGGCTATTATTTAGCTACATGACTGCCGCATGGGCTCCTCAGAACCACTCCAGGAAACGGCTTAATGGCATAAAATGTCTCCCACAAAAAAAAAAGGCTGCAGTCTCCTTTAGCTGCGTATTTGCACTGGCCCTGTAAAAACCATCGAAACTCACAAATGGGCAGTTTGCTGATGTTTTTTATATTTTTGTAACAAAACTCAAAAGGTTTCAGAGGTCTTAGGCTTGTGCTAACCGCAGACCTGCTTATTTCAGGCTTGTTTCTCAAAGCCATGCATTTAGCAAGCTAGCGTACTTACTTCCACTGTTTAGGAACATGGATGTTTTTTAAAAACTGGACACAGTATCAGACTATTATGATTATGTGACCAGGAAAAATTCAATTGATCTAATGAGAGATACGCAAGTAATCCTTCTAGTTCGTTAATGAACATCTTTTTGTTTTTGTTTTTTAAGAAATTGGATTTACCGACACACTGGGGGTGTAGTACCACCATTTAGCCACTGTGTCTTTCTAGCGCAACACACCTCCTGTATCCAGTACTTAACACACATCCATGTTTTGTTGAAGTGGGAACCTCTAAGCTCTCGGCACCTTCCGAACAAATGCATTTGTCCAGGAAGCACAAGTGACATTCTCCTCAGAAGGTGTAGTACCACCCTTTGGCCACTAGGCCTTTCTTTCTTCGGAGCTCAATAGACTTTCCCTGGAAATTTCCACTCGTTCAGAGCAGATGGCTTTTCTCTGGTGTGATTGTCGACCAAAGCAACTTTGATACCTTGGGGGGAAATTTGAGCTTTGTTGCTCTTTCATCGAGCCTCCCCTCCCTGTGCTATCCTGACAAGAAAAGAAAAAAAAAAAGAAAGTAACCCACGCCTCAGTGTTAGAGCACTTAGTGTGTGTACCTGCGGCTAACTCTAAGTGTGTGAGTGCTTCGTTACGCTGCTCTTTTCTCTGATGGAAGCCAGTTTACTCACTTGTGTAGTGTCTTTCTCACCGCATCTCTGTCACCGGTGTGACAGAGCATGTTTTCGCCCGAGTCGCATTCACACACCAGGGAGAGGTCGAAAGCCCTTTTGCTCATGGTCGTTTTACTGCGCATCGTGAGCTTTACCAGACACATACATGTACCTGCGATGTGGCTCTCCTTTCCTTATTGTCTCGCACCTTTCTATTGCTCATCTCTCTTTCACACACATTTATACAGACACTTTTTTTTTTCTTTTTGTCTTTGACAGCTCTGGAGAGATTTGACCAAATTTGCTTTTCGTCTCCAGTGCCCGTTTCACCTCCAGTGTTACTGTTATTTTATTTCTATCCTCTCTCTACTTTCCCAGCCTTCTGTCTGTCTTTCTTTCCTTCTTTCTCTCTTTCCCACCTCTCGGATTGGCCTCCGTCTTCCCCAGAGCTTCCCACAACACAGCAAAGGTCACGCTCATGTCACCTCAGTGCTTTAAAAACCCCAACGCTCCTCTGTGTCAAAGGTCACAGCTGTGGTGTGCGAACCTAGACTTCGAGATGTGGAAATAGCCGGCGGGTGTTAGCAAAACAGAAATGAGGTTTTTTTCAATAAAATAAACAAATAAAAGGCTGGACTGTCTCTGAGTGATAACACTATTATTTTTTTTTGCATAAGGAGCATGTGCAAAAACTCGGGACTTGGCTAAGTGGTCATGAAACAATCCTGCTACTCACTAATCTGTCAGTCAGAGATGTGAAAGCTACATTTGTCACAATGCTGTTGTCCCTGAATGGTCTATATGCGTTAAGGAGATTAGTCAGTGTATTATCCTTTGACCCTCACAAAGTTAAACGATCACACTGTTACCATGGCGAGGGAGAGAAGCGGTACGAGCTCCGACGTCAGATTGATTCCAGTTCTGTGTTTTGATGCGCAGACTCCAGATCCTCAGGGAACCTTTGGCTTGGGGAGGCATGATCGGCTCAAAGGGATCGGGATCTTGTCCGACCCTCGGTCTTTGAGCGTCCCCCCGTCTGGCTCCTCCGGGGCGGGGCCGTCGCTCCGCAGATCCCTGGAAGGCTCCGGCGCCCTGCGAGGCTGAAGCGGCGCCGTGCGACGGAGACTGGGAGCGTGCGCCTGGTGTCCGGCGTTGAAGCAGGGAAGGCCTCGAGACGGCGGGGGCAGCTGTTTGGTGCGGGCGGCCAGGGGCCCCAAGGTGGAGCTCGGCTTTAGGGAGGCCAAGCCGCCGGCGCCCCCCGGCTTGAGGTCGGGGAGACACACGCGCTTGTGAAGACGAGGGGGCTGCAGCAGGCGGGGGCAAGTCGGACCGGAGGATCGGGGAGCGACGGAGTTCTGCGGCGTGGCGGCGGGGGCGCTGCCCTCACGCCGCTCCGCAGACCAAGCTGCCGATGTCGGACTGTCTCTAGCGGTTACCCCCTGTGGAGATCCAGAGCCTGCGTAGCGAAGGTGGGTGCCGAGGAGATGCCTCCGCCCGTCAGCGTACGCCGGGACATCTGCCGCAGGGCCTTCGGGACATCGGTCATCGGCATCTTTACGGGCTCCTTCATCTAATTTTCCCCCGGTCATGTCATTGCGGCCCTCGGTGGGGGGAGTTCTTACAATTCTTCCCTGGTGGAGGTGGTCGTTGAGGCAGTGGTTGAAAGGCTGTAGTATTTGAGGCTGTGGAAAGGAAGACAGAAATATCAATAGGAATGAAAAAATTTTAAAAAAAATATACGTCACGGAGCAGTCGGTGGCTAATGAGTCAGAATGAGTGTGTGTTTTTTTTTTTTTTATGTGTTCCAGAAGTGGATGGGTTTTGAAATTCCTCCTCCTTTTGGCTCTTTGATCGTCATGGAAGTGCAGTCGAGTATCTCGCTATATCTCTGACGGAAGAAGGCAGAGTGAAAATCCTGCCTTTTTCTCTTGACTTGTTTGTTTACGGTCTAATATCACAGTCAGATTCCACAGCAAGTCGCTGAACCACTCTTGAACTGGGGGAAAAAGCACAGTCGTAGAGGAGGCGCTGATTCAGCACTTACTGTGAAAAAGCAAAACAAGCAGAGGGAAAATAACCTTGTGATGTGAACGTGGGGGAACTGTGGAACCTTTGAATCATTTTGTGATCGCTGCTGCAGAGAGGCTAAAAAACAACATCATGCTGAGCAGTTACAGTATGAAAGTTAGACCGAATGAAAGTTACCGTCCATCACCGAGGGACTTTCATACAGATTCAACCTTGGATACACTGAAGGCAACTACGTTATGAGACTCTAAGTAAAAGATATATAAAATATAAAAATATTCACTATTTTCGGATTAATGCTAATTATTCAACTTACAATAAATACCACAATGACTACAAACAGTCAGATATTTTTTAATGGTTCTTCACTGATGGCACAGTATCGTGTAGCATAGTATAGTATGGTACAGTATGAGCCTTTCAGACACTTTGTCATTTACTGACGTTAAAATGTTTACTGTATAAAATTTTAAAAAAAATTGTATTTAAAAAGGCTCATTATCTGTATTGGCATGTTTTCTAATTTTATGTATTAGACTATTTTGTGTCATCTTTTGTCCTTATTTATTTATGTATTTTATTAATTCATTTATCAAACATTTTTTTACTTAGGAGCTACAGTATAGTATAGTATAGTATATGGTGGATTTGATTCAATTTGGATAAACAGAAAATCTGAGGCATATCAACACTATTATTTGTATTATTAATATATTATTATGTACACTAATATTTGCAAATACGTATGAATATATCATTCATATTATTTTATGCGTATTAGTCCACCTGCACACCTAGAGCGCTACTCAGATCTGGTCAAAGTTAGTGTTGAGCTGTTCTCTATGTTAAGCCTCCATAGTTTCAAACAGCTTCTGCTGGGCATCGATTTCATCCCTCTGTGTTTTCAGAAATCAGAGCACTGACCATTTCCTGTCAGCGCCCTGGGAGCAGAACCATAAGGATCTAAAACGCTCCCGAAACAGCCGAACCCTGGTTTCATCAGAAGCACGAGGATCTCGGAGGATGGGAGATAAATAAGCTGTGCAGGTCAGACGGATCAGTCCGTTTCCCTCCCATCACTCATTCGTATTGCGGGGTGGGGGAGCGAATGTCCGAGGCCACAGCTCCATCTCCTGGTCCCCTGCCACAGTGCGACCGCCACCAGAAGCCCTGCACCACCTCCCACTGCCAGACAATTATGTTTTTCAAGTTCATCATCTGGAGCGGAACGCTGTGATTAGTCCGTCACTCAAGCCATTATCAAGCTTTTAAAATACAGTATCCCTCCTTCCCTTCGTGACGCAGTCTGAGAGAGGACGGTGAGTCGGAATTCTCACAGCTTGAAACAAAAAAAACACAAAAATCAACTCTAATCTGTGTATAATGAAAACATCCACGTCCTCCAAACAGCATGACTGACTGTTAATAACATGAATTTGCCAATCACGGCGCTGAATCTCGAATGAAAATCTGAAACATGTGACACTTCCAATTAAATTTCCGTGTTTGCTTCCGAGCGCGTTCACTTGGAGGCGGCTCGTCTGCGTCTGTCAGAGATAGCGGCGTATCTATAGGGCCGCGCCGCATAATTATCTCCATCTACAACAGTGGTCTGCTACAGACACTAATAACCCACCAACAATCATTCTGAGCTCTTCAGGAACCGAGGAGTGAATTCTCTCAGCTCTCTATCACTCTGACAGGGAATCGCCGGCCTGAGCCGGGGGACGTCTCGGTGGGAGACACCTGCGAGACGTCGCCACGTGAAACATGGTGCGCGATTAGAGACGCAACATGCGAGGAAATGAATACCATTATGGCGATAAGGCCTATTTGATCTGTTTTTTTATGTTCTCCGGAAGACGATGAGCAGGGTGGACGCTAAATGTCTCGACACTACATTGTCAAAGCTGCAGACTAAGACTGGACTAAGATTAGATCGCTATCTTTCAATTTAGGTGTTTATGGAGAGAGGCAATTCTTCAGAGCAGCGGTTACACGCATTCATGTACAGTATATCTTACCTGTATCACAAGGTTATCGATAAAGGTCCAGTGTGTAAGATTTAGATGAGACCATTTCAATTTCTGTTGACAGAAATGGATGGTGAACTATGGGATATGAAAAACTACACTGTGATGTTTCTTTTATCTATTTAGGTCCATTGAATATACTTAAAGGTGCAGTACGCAGGATTTAGAGACATCTAAAATGATGACCAATCCCGTCAAAGCATGTAGGAGAACCTACAGTTGCCTTCAGTCATCATTCACTCTCAAAGGGTGGGCTACTGTAAAAACATGATGGTGCAAGATGGCCTCCTATATACAATTTGATAGAATTTGATTCAATCTCGGGTAATAAAATACAATTATTATAAAAAAGATCAGTATAATTAATTCATATCCCATGTATGCCAATTCATCCATTTCACCTAAATCTTATTGACTGGACCTTTAAAATCACAACTTTAAAGGTAAACAATGATAGAAGAATAAGGAAACTATTAAATGCATCAAATCAAATCCACGAGAGAGAGATTTACCAACGCATGCAAAACAGCTCTTAAAAGACGTGACTGAAAAACACGAAAAATGATCAAATGACAACAAATGACAAAAAATCCCAAACAATAAGAAAATAAAAGAATCACCAAACTCTCGAATCAAAGCAAGAGAAAAGCAAGAAGAAATACACCAACGTCCAAATTCAAAATCCATTCATGCAAATGCAGATGTGGGAGTATGCGTGCATGCATGTGTGGTGCCACAGCTGCATGTGCAGCATGTTGACTCCATGTTAAAGAAAGGATTACTGTACCACGCTGTGTCAGTGAAGTACTGCACTAGGCGCTCCACTCCTTGCCATAGGCATTATGTGTGGGGAGGCAAAGGTGGAGGAAGAAGAAGAAGCAGACGGGAAATTGATTTTCAGAATTTTTTTTGTTTTTTTTGTTTTTTTACAGAATGTGCAGTGAGACAAGATGATAAGGAGAGAGCCGGGGTGAGGAGGACACGGGGAGAGAGGGAGGAGGGAGGCAGAGAGATGACAACGTGAGTGGGACAAATGGGGCTGAATACAATTCGGAATTAACACGCGGCGGCCTTAGCTCAATAAACAAATGCTGAACATAATTTCCGATATCTCCATTCGGCGCGACCTGTGTGAAGAGTCCAATTTAGACTCCAATTCCAAAACTGGCAATTTCTATTTTCTATTCTAAAAGACCTTTATTACTGGCAAGAACTCGCTGCTGGTTTGTTTACAGACGGAGCTCCCAGTGGGAGGTCAGAGCATTAGTGGTTTATCCAGTGAAACAAAAATACACTTGTTTCCCTCCCATGCGCCGTTTCTCATCTTATATCCAAACCCAACAATATTATAACCGCATTTCATTACCTCTTCTATACTCCCACTCTTTACCTCCCACTGTACAGACCTGCTTTCCCTGCTTAATTAGGCAATGGCAGGACAGGGCGTTGTGTGTGTTTGTTTGTGTGCACATATTTGACTTTACACACTTGTTATTGAAATAATTGGATGTAAAACAAACACCTGAGAATGCTCTGCACCACCAGGGCCAATCAAAGAAGCACAGTATGGATTCCAGCTTTTGTTTCTTCCCTTATTTTCTTAATTCCTTTTGCTCTACACGCTTTCTTAAACTGTTGACCCCCTGTAATTCCCCGAAGGTGCCTCCCCTTCCTGCTTCAGCATAATACACAAGCTTTGCTGTGGGATTCTCTGAAATTAGGCTAAGGTTGCTGAGAATGCGCTGTCACCGTTTGTGCCGTCCAGCTGTCCAGATTCAAGTGGTTTAGTCAAGTGAGAAATTAGATGTTGTGTTTAAAGCAAAGATGGTGTTGCAGTCATGCAGAGTATTTGCTCAAGCACAGGAAACACTTCCTCTGATAGGTGTGGTGTGTATCACTTGTTTGCAATATATAGACACACACAACTCTCGCTGAAATATCTAGTGTGGTAAAGAGAAATTTGAGATCAGTGGATAATACTTTCTTTCTACCCTGAACTAAAATCCCCAAATCAGAAAAAAGAGAATACAATTAGATCTGGTTGACCATTTCAACACAAGCAAAAATAAAAGGTACGAGTCTTGAATTTTTGCTTTAGTTTGTCTTTCGCTTTTATGCTCAAATAACAATAAGAGAGAGAGAATGGTCCCAACAAAAATATCATTTGGATGTTTTATTTGTCTTATGTGTGAGACCCAGAAGTTATTATTCAGTTGAAATTGTATGAAGTTGCATGTTATGGTTAAAGACCCCTCGTCTCACCTGAATAAACAAACAACAAAGCAAGAAACTTTTTCTCGTTTCTCTGACTTTGGGATTTAAATTGAATACAGCACTGTTTTCCTATCCCTGTCAAACTAACTTCTCAATCAGCAGCATTGAAGGAAGACTGAAGCTTTTAATAAACAAACAAGAGAACTCTCTAACTCCAAACTTATTAATTTCTAAAAGTTTTACAGTGGCACACGGCACAACCGATATATAATTGCACAGTGGGGAGAAAAAAAAAAAAGAGCAACTGGAATAAAACTTCCTCAGTGGTTTAGTGAAATTTAATTAGGGAAAAAAGAGAAAGAAGTTGTTAGATTTTTTTTCTTTTTCCCCTGGCTTTTTAAAAACACAGTCCCCACCATGTTGTGTTATGAAAACATAGTGCAGAGGCTGCAAAGGGTGTTAGTGACTCACTCTGTCTGCGCTGGGGCATGCTGGTACGAGTCAAGCCCTGGTGCTGTGCCTGCCACGGGGACAGCAAGGGGGTGGGCAGCACACCCTACGCAGAGAGAAACACACAGAGGACAAAAGGCATGACGCACCAGAACACACACACACACAAACACACACACACACACACACACACACACATACACACACACGCACGCACGGACGCACGCACACGCAAGCTCTCAGAGAAAAACACACGCTACACTCACAGGGATGAATACCGTCATTTGTTAGTCAGAGCGATGAGCCTTCTTAAAAGGTGCAGTGTGAAAGATTTGGCGACATCAAGTGGTGAAGTTGCATGCTGCATCCATCACCTCACCCTCACCCTTCAGCGCACGCAGGAGAACCTACGGTAGCCCTTAGTTGTCATTAATTAAGATGTTCGGTATGTCCACTCTGGGCTACTGTAAAAACATGGCGGCCCCCGTAGAGAGGACTCGCTCCTCTGATGATTCTGGTGATTATGAAAATGTCAGTATGTAATTGTTTTGTACATTTTTTTTGGGGGGGGGACCAATAATCTTACACACTGCACCTTTAAGACACAGCACAAACACACACACACACACACACGCTCACATGCACACACACACACACACACACACACACACGCGGGGGCAGACGCCCAAAGACACGCACAGAGTGTTGCACCGTGTCGGTGTTAGATGCATCATTCCCTCAAGTTTGTGGCAAAGAGGTTAAACTGGCATGAAACTGCCATAATTAAATGCACACACAAACACAAAGTCCTCATCACGGTTCTCAACAGTTGAGAATCAACAGTTCAGTGCGGATTTTCACACCCTCCGTCGCCGTCAAGATATTATATTTGTTAATTGAGCCTCTACACCCCAGTTTATTTTCTCACTTTGTCTGACTCGATATGACGATCAACTCTTTGAAACACCTGCTCCCAGACACCATTACACACTTTCGCCCTGAGTCACCGTGGAGCATGTTTACTCACTGTACGTTAATCTAGCTCACTGTAAATCCATTGTATCAGCACTTCGGCGTAGGCAGAGAAAGGTGACAGCGGAGGGGTGCGCAGTGTTTCCGAGGCGAACGAACCACGTTAACACCGCACACCATGCCATTTTGAACACCCAGCGCTTTGAGGGCTGCGAGGACAAATTCTTTACGCCGAGACAGGAAGCGCGGACATTTTTCCCGAAGCTGTGACACGTTATGAATCAGATAGGTGTGAAGTGAAAATATAGTTCTCCGAGTTATCGCAGAAAGACTGTGCACAATGAGAGGAGACTCGCCAGGATCACGGCTTTATACTTACAGTGTCATCAATTAGAAAATGTGATAAATCCATTTGAATGTACTGTCTCTGCGTGTGGTGAATACACAACATTACACCTGGGATCACTGTTGGTTAGAGGTGAGCCTTAGCGCAGTCCACTTTCTGCTGTGCTCTGCTTTTGTAAACATTTGGATTGACCTCCACCTACAGTGCTGCACACAAACAACAGTGGACAAATACCTAGAAGTTAGTCTTAGTCATGATCCAACCCTGCTTTTAATCCGTCCCGGGTACTAATTCATCTCAAACTACCAAAACATTTTTTTGGATCCATGTCCCATCTGCTACCATGGAGGAGAAGAGTTATTGTAGTTGCACTTCACTTTGGGGCAGTAAACACATTTTGGTCGGGGGAGGCGGTCATGTTATCTATTTTTTTTTTTTTTTTTTGTAAAAGCACCACTGTAAAAAAATGCTACTGAAAAGTAAACCCTCTCTGTCCTTCTGAATTGTATCGTTTCCTTATCGTCTCGCTGTGAATGGGACTTTGAAAGGTTCGGCAGCGTTTGGACAGTTGCGCACGCGTGGTTAGCCGAGTTAGCTCGCGTTGGTGCGGCAGCGTGTATACGACAAACGCGACGGTCCCACCACAGCTCGTTCCCCACCAGGTGGCGCCAGAGTGTAGAAAACCATAGAGAGCAGAATCAGTTCCAGCAAATCTGAAGGAGCTGAATAATTCATCCCCCATGTTTAATTCAGTGAGGTCTGGGCCAGATGTTGCACTTTTAATTAGCACAATGATCCTTTCAGTAAAGTCGGATTCTGTCACTGTCGCCGTGTCTGCCTCCATCTGCTCGTTGGAACATTCGGTGTGTTTTTGCATTCACCCATTCATCATCACGTCAAAACACAGAATAAATCCAGGATCTGAGTGAATAGTGGCGAGAACGTCATTAAAAAAAAAAACATTCGACCTGTTCGAGCAAGTTGGTGCAGCAGCGGCGTCGGCTGCCCATCCCTTCTTTATTATTCGCCCTCAGCCGTGACGGATGCGTGCAGACCGTGAGCTTCTCACAGATCAATAGAAGCGGCGCAAAGGGAGTTTGTGAGCAACATCTGATTCTGATCAGTCATGTGTAAACATTTGTACAAGTTCACCATGACAGGGATAAAGTAAACTGGGTGTGTACGACGTATCATGTCCTCGCCTGGTATTTATGACCTGATATTTTCTATTTGTCTCCAACCAAGAGGCTAAGTGCACACACATTTATGCATTAAAGGTGCAGTGCGTAGAATCTGGGGACATCTGGGGGTGAAGTAAAAAGCAGGTCTAACATTGGGGTGATCATACAGGTGTAAAATGTCCACATGATTGTTTTGTAAAGATTGAAGTGACAAGAATTGACCAAAATCGTACAAACTACACCTTTAATGTTCAAAAAGCCATTAGGGCCTATTTTGTCTCGGGGAAGGAGATTATTATGGGTCAAGTCTGTGGATTTTGATATGTGTAGATTTAATTTAAAGGAGCAGTATGTGGGAATTAGTGCCCTCTCGTATTGAAGTTGACATAAAACAGATGTTTTAAGTCTGGGTTACTGGAAAAACATGGCCGCCTCTGTGAAGAGGACCCCTCACTCAATTCAGGGCCATGAAAACAATATATATATAATATTAACATTAACATTTCTGCCGATAGAAATTGAATTTTACATACTGCATCTTTAGAGAGACAATCAAGCCTCATGTGGGAAAAGCGGAAAAGGACCAAACCAAAGCTCAGTTTCCAGTGACGTCTTTACTTTGAAGTAGTTCCTCACTTACATTGTGATGAGTGTGATGCATCAAAGACATACAGCAGGTGAGATTCAATCAATAATCAGAGATTTCACATTTTCACATTTCACCATGTCACTGAGTTTCACCTGTGAGCACAACACACACCTGCACAGGAGTCACAGGACTAATCATGGCCGCCACGCACAGCGCAACACATGCTGCTTAGGACCGTACATCAAGTCACTTTATGACATCATACATTCAGTCCTTCCTCATCCTGTCATCATCCCTGCATTCAAAATCAAACAGAAACATATTCACATTCATGTGGAGGCACAGAACTGATTGGATCTGATTACACGTGATCCTAAATCAGTCGTCAATACAGATGATAGTGATGGTTTCTGAGCTCTGGGCAGATTTCAG
>JAFBJT010109901.1:232000-251269 GCA_016785325.1 Chascanopsetta lugubris
GTGTGGGTGTGTGTGTGTGTGTGTGTGTGTGTGTGTGTGTGTGTGTGTGTGTGTGTGTGTGTGTTTCCAGGGGCCACAGCTATTTACAAAGGAGACCCTGAATCAACAAACTGAGACATACACACACCAACATTCCTGCCCGGGGGTGGGAGGGTTAGGGGGCATCCATGGACAGTGTGTGTGTGTGTGTGTGTGTGTGTGTGTGTGTGTGTGTGTGTGTGTGTGTGTGTGTGTGTGTGTGTGTGTGTGTGCATGCGTGTGTATGAGTAATATTCTTGTGAGGACCATTTGAAGAATATACTCCACAGAAACAGGACATCTAAGTAGGTTGAGGACACCTTGGCAGCACCATCAAAGGTTTAATGGCGCTTTATGAAAAATGACCATCATATTGTCTTTAACCGTCAAACATGTGGCCCGTGGGCCAATGGTGGCCCACAAGATCATTTCCTGTGGCCCCCGAGAGCTTAAAGGCATATGATTGTCTAAACATAAAAGTCTAAAGCATACATTACCCATGAATTACACATGCCACTTTTTATGCATAGCAGTATATTCAGTGTGTTTACATATGTAGCATGTATGTAAATGCTATACAATATTTATAACTTAAAAAATGATAATCAACCCCAAAATGAGCCATTCGATGTATATTTACATGAGGAGCGGGTCCTCTCTATGGGGGCTGCCATGTTTTCACAGTAGCCTCGAGTGGACGTTGTTTGAGTTTCAATGACAACTGCAGTGGAAAATGGGTTCTCCTGCTTGTTCAGAAGGGTGAGGGTGAGGTGATGGATACAACATGCAACTTCACCTCTAGATGTCACCAAATCTTACACACTGCACCTTTAAGATTGTCTTCTGCGTTCTGGTTAGAATTAGGTATATGTAGGTAAAGGTCAGCCCCAGGTCATTAGGCATCAAGGGGCTATTTTGAATGTATTATGGCAAATCAGTGTGTTCATAAAGACAAGGAGAACGTATGCATGTACACACAGATTTGGACAGCTCTCCGAACTAAGACTTTACAATAACTTCCAACACTAAATAACCAATTTGTAACTCGAAAGCCTGATTCACGGTATGAGCCCACACCAGCCCCCTTTACAGCTACCCTATGCTGCAGTGTGTATTTATGGCTCTTCATTGGAGTTTACGTCTTGCATTCCAAGTGCACCATCAATCCACAAGTTGGCACTGTCAGGTTTCTCAGCCAATGGTGTTCAATCTCTTTGTTTCTGCATATTTTTGTTCGCTCAGAGATGTCGTTACTGTCAAAGAATTACAATAGAAAAAGGTTTTCATTGCAGCGGGAGCTGGTAAGTGTTGACAAACAGATACTTAAAGTAAAGTCACTACCACAAAGGAAAAGCTATTTTGATCTGTATTGCTGCAGTTTTTTTGTAGAGGTGTGTATGACCTAAGCAAAGCTCCTCGGTCTGCCTATAGACTCAGTACATAGCTATGCACTGCACCATAGGAACAAAATGGAGTCAAAGGTCAGGTTTAAAGGTGCAGTGTGTATGATATGGTGACATCTATTGGTGAAGTTGCATGTTGCACCTTTAAATCAAACAATGAACATCACAGATAATTAACTAACCTTGACACCGAGGAGTAGCCGTCAAACAACACATTACACATTGAGAACTGGCCACAATGAACCCTCGCTTTGCACAGATATCCTCAATTTGTGGGCATATGCTCAAAACGGTCCTCACAAAGATATCACTGCTAAGTACAAACACACATTTTGCACACATGCAAATACACACAGATAGAATATTAAAGCTTACCAAAGGGTTGTCTTGGTGGCGAATTGAACAAGACTGGGTCACATGGTATCAAATCTATATCTATATATATATAGAGAGAGAGATATAAATATCTATAAATAAATAAGTAAGTCGACCCAAGACTAACATCTGTAACAACATCACAGTGCCATCCAGTTCAGTCACTCACTTCAACCTTCTTACTCCCCATAGAGGATGCAGCCTAATGACTTAAGTCTTTCCCCGCCTGGTGCAGGTGCTCTCAGAGTCAGTTCAGGGACCCCCAGAGGTTCCTGGGGGTTTACAGAGAGTCCTTGGCAAAACAGGAAATCACCGGGTTTTTTCACAATATTGTATTTCGTAATGTGTAATATTATCTTGCACATTTTGTCTCGAGTTTTTGAGTTTAGTAAAAAAAAAAAAAAGCCACAATGAGGTTCACGTTTGTGGTTCTGAGTTGCAGGTGATTGGTTTGGCTCACACATCCATGTCTTTGCTCAGTGTAAAGAGTATTGATTATGGTGATCCCAGGACTTTATCTAGCTCGCCTTCAGATCAGAGATTAAATATATTCAAAGGGGGGAGGGGAGCTTGTGTTCCATTCCCAGTCCCTGAGCATCTGAGGAGAGCACTGCTACTACTTGGGATCATGCTTTTATTTTTGATAGTACACACTCATACACTGCTATTCATCTGTCACAAAACCCTCACATTCTACAGCCATTGGTCCGTTTACTCAACAACACATGTATCTCCATGAGGCAAACACCAAGACCTAACAAGACCGAATAGATAAGATAAGTATGCAGCTGCAGCATCTCCACCCCTCCGTATCTCACTCTCACTTTCCGTCTCAGAATTCCACACATATATGAAGCAAATTTAGCAGATTTAAACAACACGGTCTTCATAAACAGAGCAGTATTCATTTCAATTAAATATCACAGTATCAAGGATAACTAAAGTAGCGGAAGCAATATGATGCCAGTGCTACAGAAACCATCAGGAACTTTGCTAAGTTAGTCCCAAAAAGTGATACTTTTAACTCGTGTGAACAACTTGTGGATCTGCACTGGGGTTCTGAGGATGTTCCCTCTATGTCATGTCATCTTCTACCGCTTATCCAGTATTCTGGGTCACGGGGTATTTCTACCAGTACTCATAGGGCCTTAGGGGGGAGTGTCAGGGCCAGTGACACTGCAACAGGGCCTGAGGGGGGATTCGAACCAGTGCCCTTTGCTTCCAAAGGTGACTGCTCTAACCGCCCCTATGTTCGTGAAGGGAATACAAAATATATCAACGTTATACGGACTAACATATTTCTGATGGCCAAGCAAGAAGTTCTCTTCACACTGGAAACCTCGGTTAAATATCAAAGCCATTCATGCATTGGATTTTGGATGATCGGGCGAAAAGATCTATCGCAAAGATGTGTCTCATGTTTTTCGTCAGCAAGATCATCTTTACAAACTGACAATCCTTTTTGAAGGACAAACGTAACATACTGTATATTAACTCACTTATCATCCACGTTCATATATACATTTATTTGGAATCAGAACGAACAATCAGAGTTCACCTTCCACTCAATCATGACCAAGTGCTCCCCATCAGGGGAAGTGTCCCTTAAGTGTAAACAATGACTTGATGAATCAAAACAAATCAAAGTGTTTTCGGAGTAACCATTAATCAAGACACCCATGCACATTTGTCGTTGATTTCTCGTTCTATATTATTCAGCACTGACTCACTGATTGATTGTCTCCGCAGTTCACATCATAAAATCAGCCATGACTTGTGAAGCCCTATGGTAAAAGTGTGATGATTGAGTGCTGGATTTAAAAGCTGGACTTCACCAAAGACTGTATATCGAGATGGACGTCGTGTCCGTAACGTCACTCGTTGGTTTCTGCAGAGTGCTCATGTAGCAAATTGTGGGTGAGTCCCTTGTCACCATCTTGCCAATACCTAACTCCTTTGAGTTTTGAGATTGCAACAACAGTCTGAAAGTCACTATGAGTACAACACGGGACTAATGGCTTCACGCACCCACAGTTTTTTGATTCTGACCCCCCATGTCTCATTAGGCTGAGAGTGAAAAACTGTCAGCTGATTGCACACCGTCTTCTCTTCTCATGGTCTCTCATTTCTCGTTTTCCCTGCAAGCTGCAATAACCGTCTGTTCACCACAAGTGTGCAAATTGATTAAATAAAACCATGTCACATTACACAACAATGACAGATCACTGGGTGTGAGGTGATTAACGGGAACGCGATATAATCCCTTTCTTTTCTGCGCTTATTAATCGTGCTCAGGAGGTAGGTTGCGTATTATCCTTTGTGACATTTCCTCGCAACAGCCAGAGTTTATTTCAGCCGTCAAAGGAGTCGACAGGCACTTAATGAGAATATAACCACTTGTGATGGGCACTGGTGAATGGAGAGTGGCTGTGCTGTGTGGCTCTACCACTGGGATGATGGATAGAGGATGCAGGAGGAACGGAACACAGTCTGGACGGCAGAACACCGTACCAGCAGGTGTCATGAAAGCATTTCATCTCGTGCCGTGCAGAGCTGAATCCCTTCACCACCTCGGCCCTCAGGTTTCTTCACACCTCTTGCGAAATGCACGGTATGCATCAAAACAATATCAGCATGAGCCCCATACTCAATGAGCAGAGGGAAATGTTGACTCGTGTGCCTATACTCAACCCATAGGAGAATTTTCAAAACAATAGCATCAGAGAGTATTCACAGTGTGCACATTGAAAAATATGTACAATCAAGATGTACACTCAATTGGCCATAATTCAAATGAGGAATCTTTTGTTTTAATTCCATTTTTTTCTATTTATGATTCAAAATATTCCCTGGTAGCTTGTGACTAGGGGATTTCTGCCTTGAATTTCCAGTCAATAAAATTATATGTGGTGAATTGACTCATGGTTGATCATTCAATCAGCAGCTCCTCTGGAGTATTCGAGTGAAAACAACATTGAGTTCATTAAAGTAATAATACAACATCATTATTTACTTACTTACATGTACAGGATGTTTTAGGATTCATTACACTGCGTACAGTTTGTGCTCTTTGGTTGTGGTGGCATCAGCAGCAGATGGGTTATAGCTGGTGGACAAGACACCCACTGTGTGTGTGTGTGTGTGTGTGTGTGTGTGTGTGTGTGTGTGTGCGCCACCACATGCAAGGGAACAAATCACAAGTCAGGCAAGTCAGTCATAGTAGCTCTGCCAGAAAATGCTAATTTGAATTCCTAACTTACTGTACCTGCCTCCTCTCAGCTGTCCTGAACTGTAACAAGAGCTCTGACTTATCCGACTTTATTACTGAGCTAACCATGATATGTAAAAATGTGTTATTATTCACTCCAAGGTTCAAGACAGGCCTGTTAAATAGGGTTGTAAAATGGGGTTCACCTGTGCCCTGTAAAGTAAGAGGCACACACTGACTCACACAAACACAGCAGCAGCACTGTGGCCATTTTCATCAATAATGAAAACGGAACCTGCTTTGAGTTGTTGGTGTTGCAGGGGTAAGCACAGTGCGGTTTCACACTTTCATCTGTTAATGTCATGAGATTTGCCCACAAAGCCTTTTGGTCACTGTGTAACAGAACTCACGCACCATTTCAAAAATAAGAAAGGGAGGAACAATTTGCATTTGTTGTTGAATAAGGTAAATCAAATGTTTGTCATATTGTTATTCTCTGTGCTTGCGCTGCTGAGTACAGTAACAAGCCAATGTACAATGAAGCGGGGTCTCAACATAAGGCATCAAATAGGTCAGATCTGTGTTGTGCCTGTGAGGGGTTTCACATTTAAAATGACAACATGCTCAAAATATTTTAGTGAGTCATTTGATACAACACCAAATACTGGGACCGTATGTGGACCGAATATTAATTTCCTGATTTCATATTCTAATCATTATGATCCAGCAGGGCAGTGAGGAGAAGACTGTGCTGTCAGCTCAGTTTGTTCAAAGACACATATAAAGGTAAAAGCTGTATATTTAAAGAGGCATTCATTGCATAATGTAAATATGAGTTATATAAGCACTTATTTTCTTACTGAGAGTTAAATGTCCAATGTTTTTAGTATTTAAAAGCTCTTTTAGACCTTTCTGTTTGTGGAAATGGAAGATGAAATAATTGGTGTATTCTGATGTTTTTCAACCATGTACAATCACCTGAATGTACAAATTGTTGTTTTCTTTATTCTAGAGTCAACCCTTGACATTTACAAACTGCTCAGGCCATATTCATCACTAAAATATCTTTTAGAGATAAATCTTTGGTGGTGAGATGAGGGTTATTAAACTGCAACATGCAACTTCACCACCAGATGTCACTACATCCTACACACTGTCACTTTTAATAAACAAAAAGATATTGCTCTGATGTCATCATGATTTTTTTATATATTGTGTTAGTTTGCATTGTTATTTTGTTGAATAAAGGGTCTTTGAAAAACAAACCAACCGAAAGCATGTGGAGGTGTGCAACTCACCAATGGTTGGGTTTTAGAGAGGTTCAGTCTGAAAAGAGCAGTGTCAACAGTAGAACGAAGGCATACTAAATACTTCTAAATACTAAATAAACATGCTGTACATACACTTATATTTTATTGTTTGTTTGTTTTATTTTATTAAGGGACCCAGTAAAAATCATAATTCACTATTAAGGTGATGCCACTTTCCAGATTAGAGCCAAAAGCCCATCAGAATGTCCAAGCATGCCCGTGCATTTCAAATGGGTTTTCAGCTCAGTCACTGAGATCAATAAAGACGTATCCCTGGTTTATACTGACCTTCTTGTGTTAATGATTCTTGATGTGTATGTACCAGGTACTGATGTCACTCATCACAGTTCAGCAGCCTTGGATCTGATGACAGAGTTAATGTCTTTATTTCCACATTGGCTTCTCACAGCAAGGCCCCCATCTCACGCTTTGGAGGAAATTCATGTTGATGTCCGTCTAAAAGCCTGACTAAAATGTGCTGTTGGGAGGCCAGCCAGCATATGGGTTCTATCACAAATGATTACAGTCAGCCAGAGGGTGACAGGGATTGCCAGGTGCTCGAAGCTGTGGAGGTATTACTCACCCTTATCCTGTCGTTAGCTCTCAGGAGATCCACACCATATTTCAATGGCTTTCAGGAAATCACACAACCTGTCAGGAACTATTAAGTGACTGTCTCAGAAACAGAATTGCTCAGCTCAGGACTGCCAATAGTATCGAGGTGGCATAATTCATTCTTGATTTGTGCTAGTCTTGCCTGTAGTGTTTCCACAAGTAATAGGCAAAGAGTTAATCTCACAAAAACAGACAAACAGTGAAGGAAGCATCTCAAAACAGACATGGCACAGAGCCATGGATTTGTTGTAAGAGCTGGATACAGGGTCGGAGAAGGGGCTCTGTTCTTTAAAATGAAAATTGGTCAATGTGCATGAAGCACAATGAGTCAGATTTTGAGCGATGTGCAAGTCAAAAGTAGACATCACCCTCTGACTGACAGAATACTTGGCACCGTTTGGACACTAGCTTCATCTCAATTCATGAACTGCACACTTCAGAGAGCACATTCCTACATTGATGACATGTCAGTACCACAACTACACCATCCCATTTCTCAGGGCACGATAAATGTAGCCAACTGAGCACTTCCACCCGCAAAGTGTCCACTGGGTGGTGGCTTTGTGGCTCAACGTACGCCATGATAACAAATGCATCATGAGGTGCAATACCTTTGTTATTCATGCCTGTAATTAACATTAACAGTTGTTTATTCTGTAATCATTTAAGTAACATTAGATTAAAAGAGAATTCCCTCTTTACGTATTCATGTCATTTCGTTTTCTTATCCAGAAGACCAGGTCACAGGGTATTTCTACTAGTACACATTGGGCCAAGTGGGGTACCAGTGTTGTAGCCAGTGCATCCTGGGGTATCTCTACCTCTACTATAGGGCCAGTCGGGGTATCAGTGTGAGGGCCAGTGACACTGCAGCAGGGTCCAAGTTGGTCTTGAACCAGTGACCTGTGTTTCCAAACGAGACTGCTCTAACCACTGAGCCACTGCCACCCCCTTTACGTATTCATTAATCTACTTAATTTTTCAATGAATAACAACTGTGAATGTAATTAAAATATCTCCAAATGATCTTTATTAAACATTTTATTTTTTTTATATTTCTATATCCATATTCATTAAATGTATAATGGAATATGAATGATTGGCAATATTAAGATCAATGCACTGCTCACATGAGCTCATGTTTGTGGCAACATTCACTTTCTCTATTTTGAACGACTGGGGCCTAATGTCCGTATCCAGAGCAGAAGGTCAGGGCATCCAACTTTGTGGTTTGCTTTAAATGTTACATTAACATCTATAATGACATGGCACAAGTGATGTGACCTTCTCCAGCACTTGTTGGGGCTACAGCCTCTCATCATGATTCACTCTGACTGTATAATACTTTAATCACCTAAACATGAAATGCATTATAATTATTTTACGAATGAAACAAATGATACTATTGTATGTTCAAGGACCGGATATATTCCACTTGTTTATTCTTCCATTTTTGTTAGTAGCATTGTGAAATAGGCTTTGACCTTTTCTCAATCTCAGCCCTCCTCTTACAGCTGACCTTTAGTTAGTAAACGGCACGCATTAGCTAAGGATGCTCTTATGTTCACTCCCCTTGAATGTCATGGCCCCAAACACTCCAGGTCCCATACCTCTCATCTAAACACATACATCTCTATTACCTCTCAAAGCCGTATCACAACACCAGCCAATCGAAAAGCCCACAAATGGACCTGGTAATGGGAGCGTATATAATTGGGAGAAACTGACATTGCTTGGTGTTATGTCTGACCCAAAAAACACACCAAAGCTGGAGGGGTAATATACAGTGGACTGGATACAGGAAAGATGTTGAGCGTAGAAGCAAAGCAGACAAAGTGGACAAATGGTATGACTTCTGTGTTGGTCACGCAGCGCCATACTGACTGATTCCATTTGCCAATATTGAGAAAAAGACATCTGTGAATCTCCAGAAACCATTTTGGTGTCATCAGTTCAGGTCCTAAATCATCCAGGTCAAGGTATCTTGGCAAAGTCTAAGAGGTGCACAATCAACTGAACTTGACAGTCAAGCGAAGACTTTTGACTTCTCATCCAAGAGGCCTCATCACTTCTGACAAACCTACAGGCACAGGCACAGGTATACAACCCCTCAGGTGTCTATCTGTGTAGAGGTGTTAGGATGAAAAACAAGCAGTCTTTACAAGGAGTAGGCCCAGCCACAAGTCAGTGGATCATTGGAGTTGTCTGGGTCAAGGTGTGAGGAGTTGTTGACAACTGTAATGGTCCGTTTCCACTGCATCTTTGATACACGTCAGTGAAAAATATATTGATCAAAATGTTTTAAAATATGGTGTTTAGGCCAGCGGGGAAGGCTTTGAAGGCCTTGACAGCCCACCACTGCTGTTGATATATATTGGTCTTAAGCGGTCCCTGGAGTCTAAGACCAGCTCTTCTGTTGAGAGATTGGTTGTCAAGCTTGAAAAAAATGGTATCTTTCACTCCTGCCTCAAAACATTGTTTTTTTCTTGGCAAATTAAGAACGTTTCTGTCCTCTTAAGAGTGTCCCACTGTTTGAAAGTTGAAAGAGGGGAGTTCTGTCATGTGGAGATGGCCCTTCTGTGCTGTCCCATTCTTCTGTGTAGTGGTTGCTTTTTAGATTTATCAACTATCTGGTATAATGACCTACATTCCCTTTCTAAAATTTGGTTTCCTCCCGGTTTACAATTACACAGCTGTCTATCAACTGCATCAAAGCCAGGGTCTATCACACCAGTGACCCCGCTCAATGGTGTAAATGCCAAAGTATGACTTTTTGTGCTTCATCCACCAGTGAGCAGCTTTTACACAAAAGAACAGCGCTCCACCTTCTACTCTTTGTGCATTGCTCATAATACATCCATGAGCACACTACATACAACCAGGTGAGCACAAAAAATATTCTGTAAAAAAACCCTCTCAGGTACGATTCATTGTGGGTATCTGGAAAAAAAATCTATGGTCAGCAGCATTTTCACTACTCTTACCACAAAACTTGGAAGGGCACAGGGGGATTCCTAGTTTCAATCTAGACTTGGTTGGTAATCCCTTGATCTGGAGTTTGCATGTTCTTCCCATGTCTCTAGGGAACTTCAGCTTCCTCCCATTATCCAAACACGAGTTTAAATAGTTCAATAAATTGGAGACTCTAAACCGAGCATAGGTGTCCATTTCTGTGTCTTTCCCCTGTAATGGCTGGGAGACTTGTCCAGGATGCAGCCCATGTCTGAACAAGTGAACATGTAGGAAGACTGGCTCCAAATGATATGCAGTATAGATAACAGAAGGATGGATTTAATCTAGTAATTTTACCAGAGCTGTGTGATGGTGCTGATTAGTTCATTTATATGCATTAATAGCTAGATTACATCATTTTAGCTTTAGATGGAAATCAAATAATGGTAAATGGAACACCTTTACGTATATAGGACTTCTCTAGTCTCTATAAAAGCACTATACAACCAGTCAAATTCACCCATTCACACAAACATTCACACAGCACTGCAGCGCATCTCTAGTACACAGCTGTCAGGGGCATTTTATGGTTCAGCCTGCACCCACTAATAAGATTATACTACACCTTACACATGAGAGAGGCAACAGTAAATATACTGTATACTATTTTATAATTCAATAAAACACAATGATCCTTCTAAAAATGAAATTAAAATGAAATTGTGTTCTAATTAAACTTATTATGGCTGTATCTGTTTGCTGTGACTGAATGAATATAGGAACATCTTACAGTTCAATACAACACCTCAACACTACAGTCTGGCAGTTCAAATTTATGTAAAGCAAAACTTATTTGTATTTGTGTGAGAATCATAAAGGTGCTTTGTGCGAGGCATCGGTATTTCCAGTATTATACAAGACAAACAAAAAGAACACGATGCTTCGGCTCGGAATGAAAAAGCACTTGTGATTTCAAAGCAAAATAAGCATAAAAAGATTTTTTCAAATGCAGGTTTTTCAACAACAAAATGTTGTTCGGTGAATGAATCATCTTTACCAAAACATTGGTGTCATTTCACACAAAGAAAAGCATAAGCATTTACTTTTCAGTTTCATTGTGATTGTTCAAAGTCGCCATGACCCTGGAAGAAAAGTTTCTCTAAAATCTCTACCTTCAACAAATTCAAGACCTGTTTTAAATCTTATATACAGTGGCTTGCCTTCATGTCATTAAAGATTTCCAGTTATGTCTGTAACTGGTTCGAGTCATATTTTTGCGAAGAGATGCTTAGAGACATCATAGAAATGTGTATTTAATCCAATCACACTGGATCATGCACATGCTTACAAGTGGAGCATAAACCATGCTTGTCAAATGCTGTTTTTACCATTCCTTTGTTTTTATACCTATCAAGGAACATTCGATTTCACACGCTGAATTCTAAAGTGACACATTTTTCCAGTCAATCTTAAACCATTAGCTTTGAGATCTTCCCATACACATCATGTTCACATCATTTTCAACTACACTTATCCAGTGATCTGCGTCCTGGGGTATCTCTACCTCTACAATAGGGCCAGTCGGGGTATCAGTGTGAGGGCCAATGACACTACAGAAGGGTCCAAGTGGGATTCGAACCAGTGACCTTCACTTCCAAAGGCAAATGCTCTAACCACTGATCACTGCCACCCCCTTCCCATAAATGATGTCCTTTTAAGCAATTCAATGCATATGTAAATGTGATATTGAGCTTTGATGAAATGTCTGCTCTATGTGTAATGACATCCACGTTTTATATATTCTGCCTTCATAGAAAAGTGGCACTATGGTCTCATCCTCAATTTAAGAGGTATCAAAGCTCTGTCCCGAAACGGAGCACTTTGCAGAAGACAGAGAGAAAGCGACTGAGGTAAAAGCCAAATAATTGCAACTATCTGGAAGAAATGCCTTTGAAATAGAGCTGCCTCTAGCAAGACAGTTTCCTCTGAGGCTGTAGAATTCCCAGTCCTCACAATTTCTTGTTATGCACAGTTTAGGTGAGGAAAAAAAAGGTGTGGGAATAGAAGAGATGGGATTTTCAGAGCCTGGGAAGATCAGCTGAATCACATCAAATAGCAACCTTTTAATTGACCACATACTTCATCCAGAAAGGGGAACATGAATGGAGCTTCATCCACAGCCTGGCAACTCACTGCAATCCACCATTGCTCCACTGCTTTGAAAACATATACAGTATCTCACTCCTGAATGTTGTGTACTGCTGTTTATTCCGAGTTAAGCTCTGTCACCTACAACATTTCTGTACACCAATGTGTTTTCATCAGGCATTAAGTGACATTATACAGTATCTCCATCATTGGGTATTCATTTGGATAAAGTTTCATTTTTACATTTTCTTCCACAGCACCAGTGAAAATGTAATTCAATAAATGTTCCAGCTCTATTCCCTTATTCCCAAATCCACCACGACTACAGTATAGTTCCTGTACCATCTTAGAGTATTTCCTATATTCCTATAACCGTTTCCCCCGCTCAAAAAATACACATTGATAGACTGATGTTTATTTCTTGTGTTTGTTTGTAGCATTAACATGTATGATAGGCATCCACTCCAAAGATGGATTATCCTCGGCTCCAAGTCTAATCAGCATTGGTGAGAAAAACAACTTCCAGGTAGACATTTGATTTTTTTGTCGTCATTGTGTTATGATTCACCTTCATCTTCTGCGTGGGGGGAAACCAGGCTTTGGGTCAGATTCAGGCCAACAGAGCAAGCCACTCACACAATCCTCTGACCCAAGATGCACAAGTCATTGGACATTTCATTCTATTACCACCAGTTTTACCTCTTTGGTAGAAAACAAAGCCTAATGGATGCTTGCGTTGCTGCTGTATAATCACGTTAATCTATGTAAGATGCTGGTAATCTACAATTAACATGACAGATATGTAACATGAACACTGAAACATACCAGTGTGGCCTTTGAGAAATTCAATTATAAAGAAATATTTCCACCTTGTCTCCTGTTGGCAACAAGGAAGGTGAAAATATGACCCTTGTGCAAGTCAGTGGTTGGTTTCCAATATACTATATATATTGTTGGAGACAGAAAAAGCTATTGGGCTTTGTGTGCTCTCTGCTCAGAGATGAGCATACACCCATCCATATAGCAAATCTTCCCACACATACACATTTCATAGACTTTCACACCAACCTCCAGGCAATAAACTCATGTTTCTTTCCCTTGAACATGTTAGTTCTATTATCCATGGGGATAGGTCTTATGCTCAGATATCATCACGACAGCAGGGCACCATCTCCCTCCGTCTCCCCATCACGCCATCCAGTCCCCGAAATAGCAATATCTGCACATGATACTATTTTTTCACTCCTTGTTTCCTGATATAATCTCAGCTGGAGGCCCTTTTTCATTTCTTCCGTGCATGTTCAAATGTGACTTTCAAATGACTACGCCGCTTGAGCTTGTATCTCAACAGCGTGCCAAGGATTTACCTTTACTTCAGAAATACATCCTCAGTGATGACGGTTGGGGAATGAGATCAGCGAGCGTGATGAGGTGCAGTGGGGACTTGACAGTATAAAATATGAAATGAGAACATTTTGATTTTACCTTTTGCCTCTGTAAGTAAATAATTACACAGCAAGTTTCGCTGCAGGAGGGAAAATAACCAGTCTTAGATGCAGGCAGACAGCAATACATTGGATGTGCTTTTCAATAACATCAAGTCAACATTACCGAGATTCGTGAGCCTCTTTCTCAGTAGAATTAGTGGCCTGATTCAGCCTGATTTGACATACGATTTGGGTCAATTTTGTCACTTCTAAAAGTATTAAAAAGCAATTACATCCTGACATTTTCATGAATTTATAATCACTCAAATATTTCTTTTTTTCCATTACCCTTAAATGAGCCCATTGATGTATATTTACATGAGGAGCGAGTTCTCTCTTCAGGGGCCGTAGGTTCGACCATAGGTTCTGCCCGCTCAGAGGGGTGAGGGTGGGATACAACATGCAACTTCACCTCTAGATGTCACCAAATCTTACACACTGCACCTTCAACTACTGTACCATCAAATCAAGTGAAGCTCCCCAACTGTGCTATCTCACTGTTGGTTCTTGATTTGAATGATGAAGTAAAAATGTAGAACCAAATTGTGAAAGAGTATCCTCTTGAAAAACAGTCATGGCATGGTGTTGTGGCTTTGCACCAGAAATGAGGCGGGAACTGCCTCTGCAGAAGATGTAGACAAGAATAATGCGCTCGCCCAAGTGTTGTGATCCCATCAATGCCAATTGGAGCCGGAGCCTATTAAAGCCCAATTCATTTGCAATGCCATTGGACTGGAGAGAGAACGCTGATTGAACACATTCCCATTGCACCAAAAGCCCTGGGTGAGTAGATGTTCTGACCAGTGGGGAAGGGGTATTAGCCTTTTAAATATGGGACATTAACAAGCAGACTACTTTAAGTCACATCCCATCTCTCCATCAGCCCACGGTGTGTCTGAATTGTCAGAGGAAAAATATGCAGTTTGTTGCTAATAATGATAAGACTAGAGGCAAGAAAACAAAGTCCAAATCTTTATTCATTTTTCCAGCTATTTCCATTCCTGGAGGTGAGTTTTGCTCTGGCAGAGTGAGAAGGACTCTTAAAGATCAGATGTTATTTATTTTATGATGTAGTGAGAGAGTGATAAGAAAATAAAGAAAAGATACAGAGCCTTGGGAGGATATATCTATTCCAGACATCATTAGTTTGAAATGACTATCCTGGGAAAATTTGTGATGGAGAGACGGTGGAGGGAATCCGTGTCTAGGAAGTGGGGAATGAAAGGAGAGTTGTGAGGGAGACTCTTAGAGATGGCAGTAGATGTTAGTGTCGGTTCACCAAAGATTTATTTGTTAATATGGAGCAGCTCTCGTGGTTCTCTCGACTTCTGGCTGCTGCACTCTCTAGAGACAAGGGACAAAGGAGGGGGAAGAAAAGGCCGAGGATGTAAACCTTAATGTGTAGTTGAGAGTGAGATGACATGAATGTGTTGAAAAAAAAAAGTCGGTTTGTGACAAAGTGATGTAATTATTGTGGGTTTTTTTTATGCGGACCCAGGTTTGGCACTGCCTTTTCAGACAACTCATGAACTATAACCACCTTTTTTAAATGTATTAGTATTGTCACTATTTAGAGAAGAAACACTCCATCAATTGCCTGTTTATTAGTTGCTCCAGGTCGACCTTTTCTCTGCAATTACATTTCCTGACTGACAACTTATTACTGCAGTTGTAATACAATTTAATGGGAGACGAGATATACAGTTAGATAAAATATACTTGCAACACTGTTCAGGCACACACAAGACTTTTTCTTGTCAGTCTTGACTGTGCCCTTCTTGGTAGAGTTATTTAAAGGGTCAGTCAACTGAATTTGCAAAATATCTTTTTCACTTATCGTGATTTTGGACCGTGCAAAATAGTCCTGTTTTATCTCCTAAGATTTTGCGATATTACTCCTAGAGATTTGAATTTGTGTCACCCTCTCCTCAGGAGTTCACACTACAGAATTAAATCTGGATGAAGCAGTCAGATTCTACAAAACTATACATAATTATAATGAAATGACAGATTTGCAAGATGTCAGGTCATGTCATCTTCAACCGCTTATCCAGAAGTCTAGGTCACAGGGTACAGTTAAGCCACCATTGAGCCAATGCTGCCCCAGTTTGCATGATGAGACTGGAAAACGAATGCAAAAGTAATGCAAAGTAAAGTAATCCTAAAAATGAATAATAAAAAAAAAAGCATAAATATCACAAGTTGTCACATGCACAGGCACAGGCGCCTCCTGAAGGGTTAACGAGGGTTGAAGGAACTGAAAGGACTATGACAGACTGCCACCCATGTGAGGGATGTATTAGAATGCATCTTGATCCCCATCTTTCAATAGCTCTTTGTTTGAGACACAGGTTGAGGCCGAATAAGCTCCAAAGTGCTCTGCTACACCTGAATACTAATAATAATCTTAACCTGACATTGGCTACCGGGAGAAGGAGACAATGTTAAGCACCATGCTGGTGGGAGACAGAGTCACGCCAAGGTCTGACACCGAGCTGTCGAGAATCAACAGGAGAAAAGGTGTGAGGGCAAAGTGAGGTGATTCACGCAGGCAAAGAATGTCGGAGTGCGATATTGCCTTGAACATTTTGATCTCCCCTCCGGTCCGTTTACTCTTCATATCATCTTTCTGAAGCGTCTCAATCGTACACTTTCATTATCTTTATCTCAAGGCTCTCGCTGATGAACTAGCACTTGATCTTACTTGTATTCCGACAGCAATAAAAGTTAGTGGCAGAGAGGGGAGTTTGGAAAGTGCTACATGCTGAACTGAAAGTACCGTAGATGTACCGATCTCTCCGAGACTGGAGGCGTAGGGTTCGGTTGGGAGCGTTCGAGGTGTTTTGTAGCTGGAAACAGAGAAATGGAGGATGATCAGAGATCAGAGGAGGATGAAGAACAGTATGAGAAGAACATGTGCACGACTGTGTGTGTGTGTGTGTTGCTAAGAAACATGCAGGCATCTCTTTTAGCACTCTTTTGATGTGGATGTCAATTGTTGACCGCAGTGACTCCCACTCACTCTCACTGCACTCTATTATATATGTATTAAGTACGTAGCTCCACTCATAATTTGGTTAAGCGGATTCAATCTTACAGAAAAATCCTGGTGGTTTCTTCTTGACCAACTGATTTCCACCAATCAACATCTACTTATTTTTCTTTCAGAAAAAAAAAAAACCTTTTTACTATAATGCATAAATACACTCCTTAAATGGTGAGAGTGTACGATTTAGCTGCATCTATGGGTGACATTACATGAAGCCCGGAAAGTGAACATCCCCTGTCCCTTTCTGAGAGGGGGGGTCTATAACAGCCTCCGGATTCCATTGAAAGAGCTGATATGAGGTAAAGTGTGGCTGTTGAGCAGTTTTGACTGTGCGACATGTCAATATAAAACATTTGTCTGAACAATAAACATCAAAAGAAATCTGACAGATGCTTTCCCACTTCCTCCCACTATTCAAATATGATGCCAAAAAAAAAAAACGGTCATCTTACGCATCTCTAAATTTGTAAGTTCATGCCACACTCATATCAGCAGTGTCAGGATGGAGACGGTAGGGAGTTCCCTGTCCTGCTGATACAGGCTTTGCACCATACATGCAGTCAGTCATTACATTTCACTCTCGCTTTAGTGAATCAACTAAGCAACACAACCACCTGCTGACAAATGCTAATGGCTAGCTGATATTCTACGTGGGGGTGGGAATGGCAAGGCAACTTACAATCAGACAAAAAGATATTCGTGTGATGTGTGATGGCTCCTGTGAGAGTCTCGGCGTCTCCTTTCAGGGAGCAAGAGTTATTGGAGAGTCTGGCGTGAAAGCATGTATCGTTCTGACTCTTCCCAGCGAGCAGCGGGTGTTGCTGTGGGCCCCTCCAACAGTCCAAATAAATGTCCTATTTTTCTAGCTACCTAACATTTAATGACTATGACTGGGCGCATTGCCACAGTGGGGCTTTCGAACACATAGGTGCCTTATTGCTGATAAAGAAACGGACTTCTCACCGCAGCTCGATCCCGTTGACCAATCGGTCTCGCCCTCCTCCTGCAGAATGCCTTATTCTGAATTGCAGAGATAGGTTTTTTCCATAGAGGAAGACATTGTAATAAAAATAATGCAGGTCAAACATACAGCAGGTGTAACAAGTAATGCACACGGTATTTTCCCATCACAACAAATGAGTCCAGCCCTGCATGGAAATCAATGACTTGCCTAATTTTTTTGAGCCCTGTGGATCGAACTGATGGAGACAATGCGTGTACAGTGTAATACAAGCAACATTATTCATGATGCAATATCTACAGGTGGTTATTTCCATGTAAAACACAGGTGGTGGCAATATAGTGAGAATGACTCAGCAAACAAAAGATTTGGCATGTATAGAATTGTTTCCAGCCTGAGTTATGATGATTGATATTGGAGGTCAGTGGAAAACACTGGAACTACAGCTTCTACCAGCTCCAGTGACAAAACCATTTTCCCTGACTAATCCTGCCTGTTGACCACACTCAACAGAAAACACAGCGGAACAGCATTTTCATATAGGAACAAGTATGTAGTATATCTGTATGTTGACAGATAAGACGTTTTTTTGACTATATCAATCAATTTATTTTTAACATGGCTTTGTTTATAACTGGGAATGTGTACAGCTTCATGCTGCAGCGTCACAGTGTTGGCAGTAATTAACATTTAGAACATTTATTTAAGGACGCTCAGGATTCATATCAGCAAAGCACAGGCGCTCCCCTTCTGAACACACATAGTTTAAGTGAGCAACAATCACAACACACAGCAGATTCATGACACTACTGCTCTGAGGCGCACGTGTGCGCAGGTGTTGAGGACTGCTTTTTTTATACCACAGTTTCAATGTTCGGCATCATTTGTAGACTCAGATGACATGATATGTGGCATGTTTTTGTCCACAGGCAATGAATTGGGTCCCAATCTTAATACAGTCTGATACTCAGAATGTGATCGGGGGTCAAACAATGGGTGGCACTATGCCTTGGGTTAGACTGTTCATGTGTGGACTGCAGGGATGTGTTTGACCCCTCCACTCTTAAAAGCTATCTGTAATGGACCAGTTTATAGATGGATAACGATATATTTCTATATATGGGATCAAAATCTCATGTATATAAGTTGCTGCCTCTATGAGTGAAAAAGTAGCATGAGGGCAGTGATTCAACACAAATGCACAAACCATAATAATAGCCAGACATGACCCGTGCACACATAAAAACTGAGATAAGCAGACCAGCAAACCTCAGAACAGGATGTGCACAAAGACTATGGCTGGCAGTTTGACAAAAAGAGCAAATAGTTAGAGCAATGGAAGAGCCGGAGGGTTGAACAGAGTGAAACTTTGGTGATCTTTAAATGACCCTGGAGCAGAATCGATCCAACGCAAGCACAGCAACAGAAAATCCCATTCGAATTGTGGCCAACAACATTAAAAGTTATAGAGAGTCAGAAATCTTAAGAATAAAACAAATATTTAAATGGTTATATAATATATAATAGATCTAAATAATACAATATTTTAAATGTAAATTCCTTTAATCCCCCCCCCAAAATGTACCATTAACCATAGGAACAAAATAACAATATCTTACATATTTAAAATTCCCAGCAGTTACATGAGGTTCTAGAGGTTGGGGTCACAACATGGCTTTAAACAGATTGTAGGTGGTTTTACCAAATGTAGGATTATCTGTTCTAAACATGTATTGAGTGCAT
>JAFBJT010109901.1:257777-285242 GCA_016785325.1 Chascanopsetta lugubris
TGGTGGTGGTGGCGGTGGTGGGGGGGGGGGGAGGGGGCAGGGAGGGAGAGAGAGACTGGAAATGAAGCCGATATGATGGATTTATGAAATGACGAGTCTGGCCGGGTATGAAGCGCCGAGCTGAGTGTGGAGGAAGTTGGGTGACCTCTACTTTTTTTTTTTTTGCTCCTTCCAGCAGCAGAAATAAGCGTCTTCTTTGTGTCGCCGTGGAAACGCACAGTCCCCCGATTTAGAGTCCCGGTCGTCAGCTGCTTTCCAGTGACGTCGCCGTAACGACGTGGAACGACACGCACGAAAAAGAACTCCATTAGAGCCAAACTTTTACGCACCTCATCTCACGACCTTATACTTCTTCATCTAAAGTACGAGTGCGCTCCTGTGCACTTTAAATTAAAGGTGCAGTGTGTAAGATTTGGTGACCTCTAGAGGTGAAGTGGCGTGTTGTATCCATCACCTCGCCCTTCTGAACATGCAGAGGGGTGAGGGCGGTCGACTTCAGTTGTCATTCAAACTCAAAAGACGTTTAGTATGTCCACTCTGGGCTACTGTAAAAACATGGCAGCCCCCATAGAGAGGACCCACTCCTGATGTAATTATACATTAAAGGGCACATTTGAAGGGTGATGGAAAAAATAAAACATTTAGGTGATTATAAAAACATGAAAATGTCAGAAGGCAATTGCTTTGTCATATTTTTAGAAGTGACAAAAATGACAGAAATCTTACACACTGCACCTTTAAATGTGCAACTAATTAATATGGCATTAGAATGATTTCTATTTCACGTCACCCCCCCCCCCCCCCCCCCACACCCCCACACACACACACACACACACACACGTTCACCCACCCATCCTTCGTTAAAGTTACAATGCCAGTATTTCTAGTCCTCATTCCAGGCCTATAAATATGCAAACACTCAATTTTCCATTTCGAAATAAAGTTTCTTTTTATTTTTTTTTTAAATGACTTTCATTATTTAATTTTCTAAAGACATATATTTATTTATATATATACCTGAAATAACAGCCACGTTCCTGGGCCCAGGCCTCCTCCACATATTAGATGTTAAATACCAGTCTTCCTCAATTCCAGGGGGAGCGTTTCCGACCTGCCACCAGCTCTGTTTAGATTTTAAAATTCATGTGATGTCGCTCCCAACTACACTGAGTGGAATAATATTCAGCAGCTCACTCAATCAGATAATTGTATTTCGCCTCCACGTGTTTCCTTTTCTTTCCTTTTCTTTTTTTTTTGACCGACATGCGTAATAGGCTCTAAATATGCAACTGTAAAAAAAAAAAATAAATTTTTTTTTTTTCCCCCATTCATTTTGAAGACCAAATCGTCCCGTCGTGCTTTTCAGGTAACTCCCCCCCCCCCCCCCCCCCCCCCCCCCCCCCCCCTTTTTTTTTTTTTTTTTCTCCTAAAAATATAATATCTCCAAAAGAAATCAATTAGTGATTTCTCAACCAATAAAGCCAGAGAAAACACATCAGGGCTTTTTATCAACATCCTTTCAAATTATGAGTCAGAACATTGAGGTTATTTAACCACAGATCTTATCTCATGCCAGTATGTGAGCAGACAGTCAGAAATTACATTGATGATGAGATGACTGAAACCGAGGTGTTTACATTTGAACCAAATGATGCATTTTAGAACTCATCCCTGGAGCTCTTGGTTCTATTCTAAAGAGTTCATCTGAAAAAAACATGATTACTTCAGCTCCATGATGACTCATTTACTGTTTCTATAGCTGTGATCATTGAACATATTTCAGAAATTGATTTATTCCATTAAAGCATGTACTGATTTCAATATGTTTAACATCTCAAAGCCATAGAGCTGAAATGTTTAATCTAACAGACCTGAAGAACCTTGTTTTTAATTTTTGTCTAGCACAGGGCTTTAGGGACATTTAAACAGGATAATCTTGACAAACTGAAACTGATTATGCATCCAATCAAGAGACGTATTTTCACTTAGCTGCTACACATCCGTGCCCACAGGTCATAAAATTAATACACTGGAGTTGATGCTGTAACATGTATTACTTTAAATTATCTTGTATAAGTTAGACGGAGGAATTGGCTCATTCACCATCATGTAAAAATGTAATTAAAATTTGGTGGTGGTGAAGTTGCATGCCAAATTCCACTCACTTCACTCTTCAATTTTAAGCATGCAGGCAAACCTTAGATGTACTAAACTTATCACTCAAGTTCAAAAATGTGTTGTTTGTCCATCCAGGGCAACTGTAAAAAAGTGGCAGCCTCAGCTGATTAAGGTATCAATGTAAAAAAGACTAATTCTCGGGTTCTAACAATTTGAATCCATACCGATTATAAAATTGCATTCAATTATTGAATTCCTTTTCTTTCACTGGAAAAGGAAATGATATTACCTAAATCTTAGTCACTGGAATTTAATATAATGATGGAGATCTAAAAACATTTGCAGTGTATGAAACGTCTGGTGATGTAAACACACATTTGGACACGACCCCTAATGTCCATCAAATTTGGAGCAAACATCCAAGCTGACAGAAATCATGTCCAGTGCATAATCAGCAGAATCTTTCAGGTCCAGTTCCATCTGGACTCTGGACTAGTTTTTGAGACCACCATGGAGTTTTCCATCCACTATTTGCTCCAGTTCATAACAGGCACCGGTGAGGACAACCTGATAGAAAACCGCACTGAAAACTAGTTTCCAGTCGTCGAGCTGTCAATCACAACATGACACGGGGTCACAGGAGCCCATTATTTTCCGTCAACAGACAGAGCTGGGCTGTCGCCGTCGTCAACAAAAGCAGTGATGGGAAAGCGAGACGGGAGGCGCTTCATTCAGCTCCCCTGGTGGGGCAATATTCATTGGGGCTTATCAACAGCAGACAGAGAGAGAGAGTGTAAGTGAACCCAGAGGCAGCATTGTGTTGGATGGTCGGACCACACATCCAGGAGGATCTGCAGAGTCCCGGGTGTTCCCTGAGAGCATGGATGTCAGTGTAGCTGTCCTGTCAGTGTTTCAAGATATATATTATATATATATATATGGTTTTATACTGGTTTTTCAGGGCCAATACCAATTATTACTAGTTAATGTAACATAACTATTTAGAAATAAAATACTGTGCATTAACAAAGAAAAAGAAAGAAACAAGAAACTCATGCTTCATTATTTTTATAAGAGGTTTAAAAGTGATTTTGATAAACAAAAAATAGCCTAGTCTCTGTGCATGTTAGTGGAGCCAAGTCTTCAGTGTTGACTGACTATTGCTCGTGTGATGTTTAGCATGTCAGATTGTGTTGTGGGTGGAATATTAAAGGTGCATAATGAATCACTTACTGACATCTTGTGGTGAAATTACAGGTTACAGGTGAACATCCCTTAGAATCTAATCTAAATACTTCACCTATCATCACTCATAGACAGGGAACTGTTGTTGCTGTAAATGAGTGGTGACTGAAAACAGACCACGTGGACTGAAACAACTACAGAGGACATAATGTTGTGTAGTTTTTTTGTTTTTTAAGTTTATTGGTGATTGTTGATAATAAAACGGCCACGCAGATGCTGAGTCTTTGAATTACACCACAATTGGAGTACATACTAAGATTGATTGGTTGCCAATAAAAAAAATCCAACTCCAACACAGATGCTCTTCTCAGTCTTTATTTCTACACTGATAAAACGCATAATCACCTCCTAAGACCTCCTACATTGGACTGACATTTGCAACCTCCTGCTCACCTCTGAGATACGAAATTGGATTCATGAGAAAATGAGACCAGAGGACAAAGCAATCAGAGACTCCAGCTGTTCCATACTAAGAAGGGGATCTATGTTCTGTATGTCTTGAGTAAATTTGTGGATCACGGCAATGTCATAATGGAAGAATGGGGATGCCAATCATGCAGTGACTTTACTTAAAGTCAAGTTAATTAAAAAAGTTTTCACCGGGGTGTGAAGCAAGTTCTCACTGCTGCGGAGTACGACAATGATCAAATTAGTGAAAATGAAATGCACACACAGACACACACTCACACTCACACTCACTCACACTCACACATACACACACACACACACATTTTAAAGCTCGTATTCTACTTTTGTTCCCCAGAGTTGGAAATATGTGGTTAATAGAGGATGATACCTGCAAATGCAGGTCTAACGTCACACTCAACTCTGTGTGTTTTGCAAACAATTTAACATCAACGTGCTGACAACTGACCAGTTATGACCAATATGTTAAATCGGCTTCATTTGGCGTTTGTAAACACTGATCAGGAAGATCAAGTTATGATCCATGATCCATCCATTAGCAACCATGTAGAGACAGAGCGCGTGCGTGAGAGCGTCTATGGCGCCCCCCCGACACAGTGAACCTCGGGAAAACACTGCTGATGCTTGATTACAAGTAGAGTTAGTAAGTGAGATCAAGCGACAAGTGGTCACTTCCGAAGAGCTATCGAACTGTGATAGAACCCACAAGCTAACATTAATTACAAGGGTCAGAGACTGACTGAGGAAATATGTAATTACAATTTCCTTGCTCTGAGGTACTGACGCCACAGAAAATCAATTAGTGAAACCAGTGTGGTGCTTTAAGACAAGCCTTGACAGTTTGTTAGAGGACAACACACACACGTAGGCCATAGGTCAGGCAGGTCCCTGTTCTCACATGTTGGCATAATTGTAGTTGTAAGACTGACCATTGACAAATCTCTCCGGAGTGTGATTTATGCAAAGCCTTGAATTATTTAAAAAGCCAATGAAAATACAATATATCACACGTTGTCCAGCCCACTGACAGAGGGGATGTATCATCAATGTACCAGATTGCAGAAAGTGAGACTCCCATGTCTTGTTGAAGGTGTATGGTCCTCTGCAAAACCTATAAAGGAAACAATCGATATGATGCCATGTGCCCCAAATCTTATGGGATGGATCTTTGGAGTTCTTCTTGCAATAGAAAATAACTTATTTTGTTGTCTTTAGTCATCCCTTATTATCGCTTGTGTTGTTTTATGAGTTTCACTTCAGCCATTATTACCACTAGGTGTGAACAGCAAACTTGTGCAATCAGTGTTAGGAGATGATATCCCCTCCCATAAGTCAGGGCTCTAAAAAACAACAGGGTGCTTCACAGTTTTGTCTCCATAGCTGCTGCTCAGCATATTTCTCCCATAATCCCCCCAACATACCCATTATGCATTTGCTTAAACATCGCCGTGACCTTTGCTTCCAAAGGCGGCAGCTCTAACCACTGAGCCACTAACAACTCACAAATACTAATTAAAAAATCAATGTATGAAAAGATGATACTCTTGTCGCTCATATGCAAATGTGGGCCTATCCAGCTTTAACACCTTAAGATCCATCTTTTTTCTCCTCCTCTGCCATTTTTCAAACACTGCCTGTGTAATTTATGACTGTAATTCCTCATGTAAACTATTTCATGGTAAGTGGTTTGAATTTATGTTGCACCTATTCAGTCTTATTGACCACTCAAATTGCTTTTACGATACAGTTTAGATTCACTTAGAAGCAAACATATTTCATACAGTGCATCCAGTATTTGAGGCACCATCTCAATTTGCTCAAATTCAGAAATTAGAGGCCTGGTATCCAATAACTGAGAGCCAAATGATAGTTGATTAAGATACATATTTTTGAATAATTAAATATTTCACTCATTGTTTTTTTTATTTTTGTAATTGATTGGTTGTTGTAGCTTTAGTTCATAGCTATTTATGTTAAAACCAAATAGACACTGGAACACCTGACTTAAAGACAGCACTTTTAGAGTTTGCAGCAGCCCACTACATCTGCTCATCATCTAAAACTGTGTCATGCTCTTGACTGTAACTACACCACATGCAGCAGTTTGGGCTCAAACTAACGTTCACACAGCGGCTAAAGGAGACTTTCTAACAGGCTATTGTCCCTGGATAAGAAGTGACAGCATAAAAGAGCCAGAACTGAGATGGGGTAGATGATTAAGGGGCAATGGAATCGAATGTAGAGTCTGTAAGAGCTCCAAACGGACGCAGCAGTACCCTGCTATTCCTTCGATACAATAGTGTACTACAAATCTCTCACATCTACATCCCTCTCTCTCCACACTCTTCAGCTGCATCAGTTTGTCTGAGTGTCAGATATGGGCTTGTCAGTATTCACTCGTGAGGGTGCTAGAATGACAGAGCTGCAATTTCCAAGCTGTAGGCTCTCTGGAAACTAGAAATCATTCCTCCACACAAATGGAAAGAGGCCACCAATTGTACAAATCACTCAACACACCTGGGCTGTCTGAAAAGCTATTGTACAGCGAGAAGCTTCACAGATATTCAGATGGGAACATGGTCGACCTGCAGCTCAAATAAATGTAAAAAAATTCTCGCAGAAGGAAAAGAGGTGCAGAATAGAAAAGAATTACAGCGAGATAAACATAATGTGGTCATGAGGGATGAAAGCTATCTTTAACTTTAGTTCAGTTAGAGGGCATAAACAAAAGAGAGGCAGTCAGCCATGCATAGAATTACCTCTATATTGGCATCACATCCTTCACATAGCAAGCCAACATTACAAACATAATGGTAAAAAGGACATAGATGACGATCAATGATTTTCATTATGAGAAGGAGAGCATGGTAAGCTGTAGATCTTGCCCCTAATGATCTACTGCAGACTCAATGCTTCTGTTATCATTCACTACTCTGATGCTGCTAAGGGACGTACACGGTTTTGTTTGTCACTGGTCTCTTTCTGGATTTTCAGGACCTTGGGGATTCCTGGAAAAACAGTCCCTGGTGGCCCTGATGGTTTGACAAATGTGTTACAATTATTTTATTTTTCAACTAAAGCAGTGTGGTTCCCTCTAGGGCTCTGACCGAGTCTGAAGCAACCAAACCTTTCAGCTGTTTTTGAGAGGCATCTGAAGTACCCAAACGAGTCCACTATATATATATATATATATATATATATATATATACATATATATATAGGCATAATAAATACACATATTCAACTAAAGCAGTGTGGTTCCCTCTAGGGCTCTGACCGAGTCTGAAGCAACCAACCCTTTCAGCTGTTTTTGAGAGGCATCTGAAGTACCCAAACGAGTCCACTATATATATATAGGCATAATAAATACACATATAGTTGTGAAAGCTGGCTTTACAAACATTTTAGTGAGTTTTAACATTTAGAGGTGAGGCAGTATACGTCACCTAGTGAGTGGCCCTGTCCTTAGTGTATTTTTCTGTATGCGGCCCTCAGGGAAAAAAAGTCTGGACACCCCTGTTCTAGGCACTATAAGCACAACAAATTTGGGAAATTTCCTGGCAATGTTTTTATTATTGTGTAATATATAAATAGCAGTTTGTTCGTCTGGGGGTGAGCCTTTATATTTTCCACCACATTGGCACAGTCGCCCAGAATTGGCCATCTAAAGGCTTTATGGGTTTGATAGTTTCTTTGACATGCTTTGAAGAGGGGTTGAAGGGTATTCAGAAATATGCGACTTCACTACTTCACTAAATCTCACAAATCTTTCCACAATAGATGGAATGATCAGAGATACATCACTAACCTTGATATTTGATTAGAAAAAGTAGAGGTCTGTAAGAATACATCCATTCATTCAACGGGCATATGTATTTCTTGCTGCTAAAGCTTAAAAATGAACAGAAGAAAAAAAAGGTTTTTACCTGAGAAAGGTCTAAACCACTTCAAAAGGTGCTACCTCTTATTTGGCTACGACTCAGTGGACTATCAGGAAGAGTGATGTCCATGGCGCTCAGAGTTGAAGGGTTAATAACTAGAGGAAAATAAGAGAGAAGGCACCACATCAGATGTGGATAGGATGAGAGTGCATTAACTATCTCCTCTAATGATGCTTTTTTGCGGCTGAGGGGTTTAATCAATTGCTGCAGTTAGGTTGGTGGAGCATGAGGAGTCAGAGGCCAGGAGCCACAGTCACCTCTCACAGAGAGCAGACGGACCGGGTCAGTATGAAGGTCAGCATTTCAAAGGGAGCAGACAGGGAGTGTGTGAACATCGGGTTTAATCGGACCCATTATTTCAGGAGCATTATTGCTATGACAGTGCGAGCTACACCAATTAACTGAAAACAAATGGGATCAAAAATGGTTCTGGAAATGGCTGATTATCCCTAACAGAGATTCACGGGTCAAGAGTTGACCTCAAAGTGATTGTCAGATGAAAAGGATAAACAGTGGATGATAAATGGTCACAACATTAAAGTTGAAGGAAATTATATAAAGAGGGAATCAACAAGCATTTGAGGGATACAACCGTTCAACTTTGTTGTACTGATATAAACTCCAGGGTGAAGGAGTTCACTGTGATATAATTGTGGTCAGAGTAGCATAAGAACCCCGAGGCCAGATGAGACTGTAAAACCTGAGTTCAGATAGGTCTCCAATCATTATCGGAAGGTGCTTTGTAAACAATACAGTCGTTGCGTTAGCTCACCGCTCGGCTTGTGAAGCATAGGCAGGCACATATCTGATATTACGCGCACACACAGGCATACTCTGCACAAGGTTTAAGTACCTGCTCTGCAGAGGGAAAATGAGACTGCATTAAACGATAGCAACAACAGAAGAATAAAAAAAAGACTCAGAGGGTTGCTAATGGACTCGGCAAGCCAACCACCTATAGAGCTTTAATTATTTTCATATACAACTGCTATATTAATTATTATTATTATTATTTTCCTGGGGGTTTATATGAAAAAGCAACATATTCGTAGGCAATGCTCTTTCAAAGAACTAGCGAATTAAAACAGAGAGACTGAATGTGTGACTAAAATAGTTAAGTCATGAAGGTTTTGAAAGTGAATTAAAGTGCAAAGAGCAGAAGCTCTCCCCACTTCAGAAGACATGCGCAGTGCTTTCAACAAACCTGAATAATCAATTCCCAAATGAGTTGCCGACTATCTTACTAATTATTAAATCAATTAAATGGATTAGTTGTTGCAACCAGTGTCAATTGTGTACATGAGATATGTGACACATACTCTCGTATGTACAGAGCTCATGCAGGTAATGGCTGCACATATGTACATCATACAAAATTCTTCAGCACAATACCAATAATCACAAACCTTGACTCTGGACTTTCAGGTATGAGAGACAATTTTTTTGTATTTTTTCGTGTCTTCTCTCGGTGGGTATATACCTTGTGCTCCGAAATTCAAGAGCTCATTTCAATAAAGGGATGTTCAGGTTTGAGTATTGTTGAAACTAATGCCAAGACTAAATATAAACGGAGCATTGGCAGTGAATTATACTTTGTAGGAACTAGAGAGATTTAGAATGAGTTGCTCTTATCGCAATTGCTAACATGACTATACTTCATGCATGATAACATCACACAGAGATAAGGGCCTGAGTGATACAGTATGTGCACACATGTTCTGTCGCCCGCTAAAATAGAGTTTAAAAACCAGACAGACCTTTAGTGTTTGTAGTGGTGATATTCCTCTACACTTTGGCTCACCTGGAAATAACCACACTTGGTTTCCCATATTTTTAAGAGGTAATACTCAAGGACAGTCAGGACATTATGTCTGACTGGTCAGAGATGAACTTTTGGTCACTCAGCTCAGAACCAGAGATTGATGCCACTCCCTACTCTGCTGACTAAGTGCTCTTTTACCCAGGGAGGAGAGCAGCAAGAGAAGTGAGAGCACTTATGCAAATACTGCTTGTTTTGCAAATTTGTGAGAACCCTAAATCCCTGCAAGAGAGGAGAAGGGGGGGGGGGGGCAAACATGGTTAAACATGAAAAAGAGAGCAACAGTGTAATGTCTGTTCTCTTTGCCCACACTGGAGTCCTGCCTCTGAGTGGTACTACATCTGGTTGTGTGTGTAAAGTGATTAATGAAGCAGTGGCAAAGATCCATTAGCAATTAAACACCATACCCTCTCTCCAGGAGGTGATTTATGTATTCGATAAGCCTCTACGGCTTTCATTCGCTCCTTCCCCTTTCACTGACTTTTCCTTGATGGCAGCAGTAAGAAAAGCCACAGCCTGGAAAGTAGGATCTGCCATGGAGGGTGTCCTCAATAGGTGAGAATACAGCTGCCATGTGAAGCCACTGTTAATGACAGGTTTCCTATAACACATTGCATCTCTTCAGGAGGGAGGCAGCAATGCTTCAATGTGACAGATATGAACAAAAAACAGAAACGTCAGAGAAAGAAGCATCCAACATTTCTTATTGTGGAAGCAACAAAGCAGGTATCAACCTTTTTTTTTTTTTTCATTCGCAAAACGAGTTGTAAGGGACACATTGACACGCGACTTATTCATTGTGGAAAGATTTGATGATGTCAACAAATTGCCCAACCTATTCGAACAAATGAAGCACTTCTGTAAACCCGAATTCATTTATTTGCTCGACTCAAAAGTTGCTCTGTCACAGTTAAAACTGAATATGAGGAACATGAGAACTGGACCTTCACCTCAACACAGGTGTTGCATGCGCATACTGCCCTCGATACTACTGCCCTGACCACGATCCTCACAGGTGGTGACAGATTTTCTAAAATGGTCAAATTCATTTGACCGTCTACCCATGACCTTCCCATGAGATCAGAGTGCTGCAAGTTGACCCCTGGATTCACTGGTCCCTTTCCCGTGTCCAAGATCATGAACCCTGCAGTGATCCATCTTTAGTAATAAGTTGGAAAGTTCACCTGCTTAGAAAAAGTACTAATTTATCAAAAGAGAGTTGGAAGCATTTCTGAAGTAAAAGTGTCCAACTGCAGAGAATCTCATAATTTGACAATAAAGTTGTTTTGGTTTGGCTTTAATTGTAAGACGAATAAAGTTTTGGGGTTTTTTTGGGGGGGGGCAGCAACAGAAATAGTAATGATAAAACTAAAGTTGCCCATGTCATGACAGTGGCAGCCGGTAACAGTGGGCAGAGAGCAGCAGATAAGGAAGGTAAAGGACAAGTGGAGGTGGCCTGGAAGTAGAGCTGGATAAGGAAAGGAGGGAGTGCATAAGAGGTGGCAAGTGAGCAGTCAAATCTTGCTGACTGCTCTGTTTTCAGAGGGGTCGGGAAACTCACAGCGGTCTTTAACATACTGTGTCACTGAGCAATTAATCTGCTGGGCTAAGGTATGGGAGGCACAACAGAGAGAGGGAGAAAGGAGATGGTAGATGGGGTCAGGAAAGTAAAAAATCAGCACAAAAAAAAGTGTTTAAGGCAAAAAAGAAAGCTGCTTACAGGAACACCCATTAATTTCCCCAAAGACAGGTGTTAGAAGTTCAAATGAGAGCGCGTTGCTTTGCCAGCTTCTCTTCTCCCTCTCCATGCAAAACCTGCCATACGGCCAAAGTTCTCCAGATGTTTTCAAATACTAAAACAGACTTGTAATTTAATGGCCAAGTTACAAGGGAGGAGCCCAGGCGGCTTTTCACCACGGAAATGTTCCCGACCACCTTCTTTGGAAACCAAAACATAAACTCGCTGGTCAATACCATAAAAACAAGAGTTCCAAAGTAGAGATTACAGATAGAAGAGGTTACAGTTCTGACCGTAACATTTTAGTCTGACCAGGGGATCACCCAAGCTCATACTTGATATCTGTCCTACTGTCTGCTGAGCCAAAACTGAAACTTGAGCTGCCAATTGAAACACTCGCAGTATGTCATCGAACAGTGATTCTCAACTGGTGGGTTGCAACCCAAAAGTGGGTTGTGGGCCCATTTTCTGTGGGCGGGCCTTTAAGAAAAGAAAAGTTCAGAACAAAATCCTGTGCTTTTATTTTGAAGGTTTTTTTTTTTAAATGCGATGGAGTGCCATCTATTCACACTTCATAACAGTAGGTGGCGATGATGCCCTGAAATGCTAGTAGACATCCACCATTTCACAGATAGAAGAAAACCAGCAACGTTTGTTTACATATGCTAATTGACCATGACGACACATAACTACGACACCCACTGCATGAAATATGTTTTTTGTTATGTTGAGGACCAAAGAGAAACGACTTGATTTGGGTCACAACCCATCATCAAGAGGAAATGGTGGGTCCCCAAACCAGACCAGATGAGATCCACTGTCATAGAATATTTAGAGGGAAGTTTATAAAAATTCTGCAGCTCATTGCCTCCATAAAGAAAATGACGGCTCTAGTTGTATCTGCTAGCGTGAAGTGTTGACAAGTCTGAAAGCTTTGGCACATGCGACTGCATAACTAATGGTTCATCAGTTTACTCTGACTTGATGCTTAAGCTCAGATGAGCTTGAACCTAAGAGCACACATGAATTACTCGCCAAGAAAATAAAACATGTTTTTTGTAAGTTAACAAAAGGTCTTTTCTTATAAATGTGTTTCTCCTGTGTGAACAAAATATTTTATTCGTGGGACAACATGAAGGGTTTGACTTACAGTGTTCTATATACGGGAGACTACGCCCAAGAAATACATTCAAAATACAATATTCGACTCTTTAACGACTAATCATTATTGACCCATGGCTGTCTTCAGTTTTATTCGCATTGTTTAGTAATTCTAAAATTCATTGCGGGCGCCGCTGTATATACCACAGAGGCTCTGGGCTCCTATATGTGGTCATAGGGGCATTTTGTCAACATTTGAGAAAAGGAGCTTGGAAGGAATTTAATATGGATATATGTGATGCTTAAATTGTTCACACAGGAATCGGTTTAATCCGCCCGTGAACCAGTATGATGCACAGCAGGTAAATATTGATCAGATTCAAGTAAAATGTCCCTCAGCTCCTCTGTGAGCCTCTGCAAGTAAACATATACAAATAGCATAGCAAACATAAGCATATTGGTGTTTGGCAGAGTTTTCTTTTCAGAAGTCAAAGCCACAAAGTAATCACACCTGGTTTTCTCCAGCAAGCAATAAAGATCAACATATTTCTCTGTGCATAGCTCGCAACGGATAAAATACTTGTACATATTCATTCAAACTTCTCTATTTGCACTTGGTTAATGATCATTAAAATATGTATTGTTTAGTTATCTCATGAAGCAAAATGTTTTTTAAAAAGTGGCACTTAGGCACATCTGAGTCACCACTGCAGTAATGTAAATTATATTAAAGATCAGTTGTGGTGGTCAGATCTCCAATATGATCAATTGTTGCAGTGAAAAGAAGTAGGATCGAGAATATTGAATGTTTGATCATTTAATGCTGTTCATCTTAATTGTTCCACCATGTCAATTGTTCTTCCCCAGGAGCTGTTTAGCGTTTAATGACTGAATGTCTTATAATATAATAAATAGGTTAGAGGTTATTCTTCCAAGAAAATTTGAGAAAATACGAGATGGGTTTAAAAGGTCATTTTACAGATTATTACGTACTGGAAACAAATATTGAGGCCAGATGAAGGAAGGATTTATGAACCAATTCTAAGGTGCAGTCTCCAGGCGGGTTTTCAGCAGGTACGGTTTAGGAGAATGAAACCATATTTGTCATGAAAACATTCTGCCTGTGACAGCTTAAAGGTGGAGTCCATAATCCTGGAAAAGCTGGAGGGAGCAGGGTATACAGTGAAAAAAATAAAACCAACCACACATCACATGAACATGCACTGCCTGAGACCAGCTCTGTTGACATGGAACCTCATCATCATCATGTGACTCACTAATATCTGGCTATCGTGCATCGACTGTGTGCACTTCTCTGACTTAAGAGTCTGGTCATGCACAGTGTGTGTGCAGGTTGGCATATTAGTTCAGGTGACAGGTCCGGTCTATCTGAAATTACCGATTGTTTTTTAAAATTTAAAGACAATTTTTCTTTATTTTTGGACAATTACATTACGTACATTAGTAATTAAGGAGAGGATTTCAAACCAATAAGATGAAAAGGATTTTAGAGGAAAAAAACAACAACTATGGACTCCTCTAGAGCAGAGACTTATACACTTCATCATGTTGTGTGTATTTGAATTCAAGGAGAAAGTCTTCAACTGACTGTGTATCATCAGCAGTGTCGTGACACAGAGGTGACAGGATCTTGGATGTCCCCTAGTGTCTCCATACTGTCAGTACAAGTATGAAAGGGAAGATAAGAAGCAGTGGAGGGGTGAGGGGAGTGGGGCGTGTAGAGCGGTTCCTGCAGTTCTCTGGTGCTTGCACTGACATCCTGCAGTTTTACACGTGTACAAACTACGTCACGGATACACAGACAGGTGTATGCTTCATACTAATCAATGGAATTACATGAAATGGCTGCCCAAACCACACAGTGTTGCGGCTATGAAAACCCTGGACATTTGTCTATTTACAGCTCACTCACTTACTTTCGACTTTCTCTGTCCTCCTCAGACGTGTCCTTCCACTGACCATCACTGTAATTATCTAATCTGTGTGCTGATGTCAGCACAGAGGAGCGTAGAGTAATTACTCCGAGAAGCCTTTATTAAAGATAATGGACCTGCAGAGTTAGATCACAGCTTTTATATTAGACCCCGAACAGCAACTCTACCTGAGACAGGAGACGGAATAGCAAAAACAAGTCTTAAACAGGGTTGCATAACTTAACGAGGTAGAACATGGACTGATAATGGACGAGACATAAATCAAGATGCAGATGTGATTTGTTTTTGTTATCTCACAAAACAATGTTCCCAACAAGGGTCACCACACACACTCAGAATCTCAGTCAAATAAAGAGGGAAAGAACAACATAGGTGTAAGACTCTTGTCCTCTACAGCGGCAATTTTACAAAAAAAACTTGGCCACATTTTTACATCAGTCACTAACATACAGTTTCCCAATGTGTAACATCAGGAGAAGATCACCCCTGCCAAGGTTCTTATTTACTCATTGTTATTGTTTCAATCTCCTGTAAACCTGTAAACCATGACCCACTATGTTCTGACCTGGTGAATTTGCCATTTAGAGAACACATGTGGTGCCTCTTTTTCTGATGTAGAACATTTGTAAACATGGCTTTAGGCTGAACCCTGGTGGGACACTGCTGAACTGCATATTCACTGCATAACAGCATGCAACACCTTCTGGTCAGTGAATGACAGCGAACATCTCAGGCACAGCCACCATTTGTATGTTTCCTCTGTAAACAATCGCATATATAAGATGATCTAAGAAATGTCCTGTGGACGATGTCTGGATTACTGTGTCCGGACTCTCTCTGTGCTTTGCCGTTCACACATGCACAACAAAGAGTGAGGTAAAACATGTTCAAAACAGCCAAAAACCATCACCATTGTTTCATAAGGAATTAAAGCAATAATATATTCTGTTCATTATGGAACTGAGGCAGGACAAGTTAGAACTCCACAGCAGGTCAGAATGATTACTGAAAAACACTGACTCACCTTTGACACCTGACAACCGACATGGTGAAATCCACAGCAGTGAGTGAGGCTGAAGATCAGCAGCAGGTAATCTCACAGCGAGTCAAGGCTTGAGTTCTCACAGAGGTCCTGGAAAAAAGTAAATCATCGTTTCTAACTGAAGAATGAAATCAAATCAAATAAAAATGTAAAATCTATGTGGCTCAACAATCAAATAAATAGTTTATTAGGGTGAGAAAAAGTGTCCTGTGTTGTTGAAATGGATGGGCAGGTTACCTGTGCTTACCTGAGGATGTTTTCTTTGTCTTCTTTCATCATCCTGCTCATCTTCTCCATGCAGCCTCTGTGGAGTTTGCCTTCCTGTCCTGCTGTCATGGCTGACACTTTTATGTGAGTTGTTCTGAGCAGGAAACACAAAGAACAATCCATTCTGTCGACTGCATTTGTTGTCAGCAAAATCACTTGCCACAACATGCTCGGAGCGCACACACACACACACACACACACACACACACACACACACACACACACACACACACACACACACACACACACACACACACACACACACACACACAGCTTGATCTTGCTTGGGTTGACGTGTGTCACACAACAAGCACAGTGGTGTAAATTTGAACTTTTTAGTCTCTTGAAAAGGATGAAGTTGACAACTGTATCCAACGAGGTTACAGATGACATCATGTCAACAAAAGTCGATGAATGAGTGCAGCTACTACACTCGACTGTCGATACAGTGAACCAGAAAATATCTGCTAACGATTACATACAATCTAATACACCATGCTATACAAGGGCCATTGCATAATTCTGTAACTGTGTACACTTTGCATTGTACAACACAGTCAATTCCATCTGTGATTAATTTCAATATCATCATTATACTTATCAGAATTGTTTCTATTGTTTTGTTTCTGCCAGTATGACATCGCCTCATGACTCTTCACCTGAAGAGACAGAGTCGTGGTCAATCCTGATATTAGACAATAATATAGACCAGGGTTCTGTAATGGGCAGACTCTGGTCAAAGTCTGGACCGCTGGAGTCTTCCATCCGGAGCGCGGAGGATATTGTGTGAAAGCGCGTGTACAAAAAACATACGTTTCTGTCCGACGGGTCGCTTTTGAGCAGGCACTGTGAAGACATCTATCAAAAGGGGAACGCTACCACTGCACACGAACAGGGGAAGTTTGAAGTTTTGAACAAGTGACAAATGGCAGGATGGCATGGTTGACAATTCGAAACGTTTCTGAGATGTGTGCATATACCCTTGCATTGGTTTTGCCTGCACCTGTCTGTCTTGTATGCTCCGAGTCGGTGGCTGTAGTGAAAAGCAGTAACCCATAGAAACACTACAAAACACCAAGAGTGTCTTGTTGCTGCCTTGGACACACCTTAATAAACACACAGTGAGACTGAGACCTGTCTCTAGCTGGAGTCTAACCGTTAACCTCCGCCTCTAATGATGGCTGCTCTGTCAACTGAACCTCCAACACTACTTGTCTTTGAGCACCTGGATCTTTCACAGGTTTCTGGACGTCACTGACCAAGAACAATAGTCCAGAGAGGGTCAATCTCATGACGTATCCGTCTGGACGACCAAGTACGCGTCTCTCACACGTCTCTCCCCTTCACTCGGATACACTAACCCACCAACAACAACAGCAACAACATTGGCAGATTACATGTAGTGCGATGTGTACGGAGCTAAACAGAAGTTCTACCTCGTCGTCGGTCCACTCGAACGTCGCCTTCCATGCTTGCGCATTATTTTCTGCCACCGTCACCACATCGTCCCTCCTCTCCCTCCAATACAGCTTTTTCTTCTTCTTGAGTTTGTTTCCATGTTAAAAGTTTGGTGCGCGTACTCCATTTCTTCTTCTCTGTTTTGGTGCATCTCTGCGGCAGTGTTACAGCGCCACTCAGGCCTGGAGGCTACACTACAGCATTCTCAGTCGTTTTCACGTATGTCGTCAGGAAGGACTCTTTTTTTTTCAAAATCAATCACATTTTATTTATATAGAACACATTCACAAATAACAAATCCCCTGTCCCTGGACCCTCAGTAAGACTAAGGAAGTACGACAAGAATAAAGAAAAAAAAAACATTTCAACATGGAGAAAAAAGTATATAGAAACTTCAGGGAGAGTCACATGTTGAGGGATCCACTCCCAGGACGAACAGATTTGCAATATATGTCACATGGAACAAAGACCAACGATATGAACGACATGAATGAAAATATATTAGTCCATCTAAGGTCAAGGGTCACAGTCAGCGGCCACCACGACTTGCTCCGTGCATCCGCCACGATTCAACCTGCCAGTTCAGACATGGTCACAGGATCCATCCTCACAGACCATCAGCCACCGCCACAATCCATCACTGGCATCCAGGTCTCGTCCTTTCACCTTCCACCATTGCAACCCAGGATGCAGCAGTAGCAGCAGCACCACTATGAAACAATGGAGCCCAGGGACTCAGGGAGAAGGAGATGGATCAGTAACATGTAGATGTGGTCAAACGAAATGGGACAAAAAGGAAAGAACCTTGAGGGTTTGCAGTTCATGCTCATAGTTTGAATTCAAATACAATCACAGTGCTGTGGTGTATATTGTAAATATTGTAAAAAAAAATTTGTTGATGTGCTCAAACAAACTCTCATCTCATCTCCTCAATAACGGAGCTAAGGGAACTCAGGCACAGCGACTCTTTTAATGTGACCTATTCTCCTGAAGCAAGGGAGACGTCTTTTCATATCGTGACACGGATCCACTTTCAGTTCCCTGCGGTGTACAACAATGGGAAATAGTACAAAGCTGAACCACAACTAACAAAAAAGAGGATGGACAGGTATATGCACACAGGGGATGGGGAAATCAAAGACACATATTTACTTTCTTCTCTATTAAAATCTTTTATTTGATCATAGTTATGTATCGCCTAACATTTCTCTAGTTCTCCATCGCTCTCACGGTTCCTCCATCATATCAACCCCAGCGGAACAACATATATAACAACTTCAGGCAGATGAAAAGGAAACAAAGAAACAGTTAGGTAGACAAAAACACACTAATGTTCGATAGGTTTAGCTCACCTCATATTTCATTTCATAGAATAAATATACCCATACAGCCTTTTTATTAATCACTATAGTTTTCTGCAGCATGAGTGCGTGGAAAGGCGTTCACTTCTGGTAGACACAAAAAATATTGTCAGTGCCTTTCTGACAGTATTTAAGACAATAACTGCTCTTCTGATCGATGTTTTAAAGGAATAGCTGGGAAATAAGCAACAAAAAAACTTTTTTTTAGTATGTCCCTCTATTGAAGGAAAAAAAGACATGGGAAAAGAGGATGGGGTTTGTTGAAAGGTCATAATGAAAAAATGTCCAAATCTGTCCAGCAATAGCAATAATGTTCTGACAAACGATGATGTGATGGCATTGTCACTCATTGTTCTCTTTAGCACAACATCATTGATTACTACTAGAAGCAAAGCATTCCGTGTGATTTGCAATTATATAGTAAAAGTAGGTGATCTGCAGCATCTCACAGTTTATTGCAGCACCCCTTCGGTACAGGCCTACATGCACTCATCTGTAGTTCAATCTCAGCTTTCCCAAAGCCACAGTTCTGAGCCGGGAGTTCGTCATGAACTGCTGCAGGCTTTTTGTTCCACACTCAAAATGAATTTCAGCCTTTCTCTCCAAAAGAGGAATTAATTTAATGTGTGCTATGATTAAATAATCAGTGTTTTTATTGGATGGTCCATCACCTCATGTTGTGAAGTGCCCTTTTATAGTAGCCTCAATATCAATAAATAAAATAAAAAATACTGAGTAGAGAACTCAATCAAGTGCAGTACGATCTGCTTTAATTTATGTCAGAGGGGAAATTTCAGCCTCCGTCCCAACAAGCAATATCCTCGTTTATTAGAGAACTGACTTTATTCAGGCCAAGGTAAAATTGAGAAATGGTGTAATCCAAACAAATGAATAATGTATAAGGGACCGTTTCAGAAGTAAGGACTTCCTAATGCCTGTGCAAACGCGCACTCTGCTCGTTCCTGTATTTTGCAGTCAGCTCTAATTCTTGTTCACAATGTGTGTTTAGTTGCAGCGCAGGGGTGATCAACGCAGGACCAGGACCTCTCGTTAGCTCAGAGACCCACATGAACAGGAAGCTGGGTGCGCTCATTGAAATGCGTCCAGGCATAATAAACAAACAAGGGAGCCACCTTCAAAAGTGTCACCATCACCTGCAGCAAACAGAGAGAGAGACGGCTATTTGGACGAGGATGTTGTAGATAAGCGTTCATCAAGATGAGGCTTGGAAGATGAAGCTGCTATTTTTTACCGTCCATTTAGCTGCAAATATTACTAGACTGTAAAGTCTTTGAGGTTGGGTTGTAAAGGAAGCCAAACTTGTTTTTTTTTATCGATTTCATTAAGAAACAAATACATGGGGAAATTGCTGTTTAAAACTAATTTAAAAGTGTATTAGGAAACATTTGAAAGTTATGAGTGAACAGGCTGTGACAAGAGCTGAACAATGAGACATTCCCCACAGAATCACTTGCCGCCATCAGTCTGTGCTTAGCTTTTATGTGGAGAGACTCCACTCGCATTTTGCCGAGCAAATTGCATTGGTGGGATGTGGCATATTATGCTCTTGACAATGAGGCCAGAAGCTTCTTAGATGAGCTCGGTAACTCGACAACAGCCACAGTTGCTGCGTCAGAGCTGAGATATGGAGAGCGTGAACAAAAGACCAGCTACAGTATCTGTCGTGTGAAGGCAGGTCCCCACAAATACATCCATGCACATTAACCATCCGCCAGCTCCAACTCCAGTTGCCAGGTTTGACCAGCGTATGGGTCACTAATGTGATTGGGTTGAAGCGTAAGCGGGTTGGGGCGCAACACCTGCAGCCGCGGCAGGCCAGCGATTGGCTTCATCGTTGTGATTACTTCCTTTCGGCCAGTGCTGACTGCGAATCAATTCACTGCCACTGGTGTTTCCATCAAAACCATCTTTAGAAAATTCCCTAATGCCCCTTCAATTTCAAGAATAAGCTACTGTAACAACCGGCCATTACGTATGAGGGAAATTGCCTGTGTCAACAATGTTATGAAACATAACATACACATCAAGGTTAAAAGCTTCAATCTGTTTCCGACACATGAAGGTAAACATCTCCAGCTTTATGTCACACCATCAAAATGCAGATACAAATGTATCGAACTGATTCAATTTGATAATTAACTAGAAAGTAAAGAACTACAGTTTGAAATCAACTGAATTAATTAAGAAATATCTGCTCATTAAAGTCAGTGTTTGTTATTTTCATGGTGCAATATGAAAGTACAGTAAAAATTATTGGGAAAAAAACATGTGGACGTTTGAGTTGAACTGATTTTCACATTATCTTTGAAGTTAATGGGCTATAAAAACAGGTAAGATAAATGATGTCCTTATACTTTATGTACACTGTGGTTATACTTAAATATCTGACAGGAAGTATTTGGTCCTCTCCGTTCAGACAGTCATTTTTCGCTCTTCTTTCCAAAAAGAAAAGAAAATGTCTGAAACTGGACAAAAAAAGTACATTCCATATTTTGCGTTTTCCTTCAAGAGATATTTGTTGTCGTGATCTGGGACATCATTTACAGAAGTTTGTCGTTTTTCTTAGATTGCAATTAAACAAAACTATTGCATTCCTTTCAGAATGTGAAAACAAACCGATCGGAGTGTGATTAGTGTTTAAAGAAGTTCAGTTCGGTTTTACAGTACAAACATCAAAAATCAGTCTGATGTGTTATTTGCATCTGCTGCTGAGGACACAGTCAGCCCACACCTGCACACCGGGGGGGGGGACCCAGCTAGAACTCGAACATCTCATTTTGTTTCTTCGCCAGCTTGGCCACCTCCTGCCGGATGGCCTGCACGAGAGCGGAGGTGGAGAGGCTGCTCAGCGGCATGTTGTCCATGTCCTTCACCACCTGGGTCAGGCTCTGCTGGGAAGCTGTGCTTGGAGCAACGGGGAGCTGCCCCTCGGTCTGGGTGTATTCCAGGGGCAGCCGGGTGGGGCTCCCCTGCGGGTAGCGAGGATGAGGAAAAGCCTCAACATAACCAGGCAGGGGCACCTGGAAAACAAAGGGGAACATGACATCGGGGCTACAGAAAACTCATTGGTTCCCGCAAAATGAACGGTTGTCAATCAGATAAGTGGAAGGAAACAGTGTTTGTGGTTCATTTTGCCCGTTAACATCCTCTGTTATAAAGCAACCAAAATAATGGGGAATGAAATCAATGAGTGGGCTATCTTTGAATCTGTGGTGTATGAAATGTATGGGTAAAAATGTCTATTACTATTGAGGGAAAAAAATGAGATAACTATCAATGTCTTTCAAAAAATGTACAAACTTCAGAGGCCAACATGTTTCTACAGTAGCCTCGGGTGGACAAACTTTTGTTTTTATGACAACGGAGAGCCACTACAGGTTCTCCCACGTCCTTGGAAAGGAAACGTGAGGTGGATGTTTTTTAGTTGCAATATGCAACTCCACCAAATGAGGACAATAAATCCCACACACACTCTACAATTAGAAATGGCTGAAATGGATTTGAGTTTGCCTTAAAAAAAAATCAATGTCAAGGCATGTCATGATGTCATGATGCCCCACCATGTTTTCACAGGAGCCCAAAATGGACAAAATATACACTTTTGATGCTTCCTTACATTTTAGAGTACTTTGTTTGTTTGACGTGTTCACGTTGAAAGAATTTCCCAATCGTCATTTAGAAAAGTCTTCTTTTGTACGTATAATTTTAAGGACAAAAAAAACTGATGAGGTCACTGAAACAATTTTTTTTAAAGTGTGACTGTTTTCATTCACAACATCTCTTCACATTATCACAATGAAATCATTTGCTCATCTTTTAGGAATACATTGATGTCGGAAACAAGAACAGTGGTGGTCCTTACAGTGTCTGCCCACTGTGGCGGAACATCCTCGGGCTCAGGTGGGTAGGACATCCAGGAGGGACTATGGTAGGAGGTGGGGGGTGTGGACAGAAAGTATTCCGAGTAGGCGGACCTGGAGGCTGGAATGGCATAGACAGCTGTTATTGGGTTTCCTGGAGAAAAGAGAGGAGAGAGAGAGAGAGAGAGAGAGAGAGAGAGAGAGAGAGAGAGATGGATGAATTTCCGACATTTTCCATTTCAAGGGTTTTCCGCTTGTTAAATCACTGTTCTGACTGATGAATGTGGGCGCAGAGTACCTGAGTAGTTGGACAGAGACTGCTCTGCGGTGATAGATGGAAGTGCTGCTCTTGTTGTTAGCCCATATGGGTTGTTGTCGTGTTGACTCTGCATTTCCGTGACAGATGTCTCTGAGCTCCTCGCCTTGGGCCCCAAGTCAGAAGTGGAACTAAGTTGGACAGAGATGGAAGAGGGCACAGATGTAGAGCTGCTGCAATGCCACGTCAGTGTCACTAGATGGCAGCCACGTTCCGCGGAGGCAGCAGGAGGGGGGAGACAATACCTCATTGACATTCCCACCGTCTCTCCATGCACTACTCCAATATTAAAATTCACAGACGGCCTAAAATCACCCCGGCTGCATCACGTTACCGAGTGAACATCTGGTCCTTCAATTCAAAATTGATGTGGAATGACGTGTGCATGTCCTACCGTCTTAAGGCAGTCCCAGGTGGAGGTCCGGTGCGAGGTGGTAGGGGCGGAGGAGAACCCATGGCCATCTCAGGAAGCTGCGTGAAGCGAAAGGCCTGAGGAAGAGAGAGGCGCAGAGAGTCGTTTGAGGATTCGCAGCAGACTCTTCGTCGCCTTCGGAGCGGCGGAAATAATCTCATCCCACTCACTGGCTTAGGCAGACTGCACTGATACACGTCGGCCCCGTACGACGGTACCCACTGCAGGCCCCCCCGACCGAAGCTCATGGTGCCAGGGGCGCTCGTCACCATGTCCACGTAGGGGAGAGGGGGCGGCGTGGGGTCGTAGTGGTCGGGGGCCGGCTGGTGGTGGTGGTGGTTGTGGTTGTGGTTGTGGTTCTGCCGCCCGGTTGTGGACTGACCCCCCGAGGCCAGGCTGAAGGCCTCCTCCAGCAGCAGGTGCATCTGCTGTCGCACCTCGTCAATGGACGGCTGCGAGCTGAGGGTGGAGGTCTCCGAGTGGCCTTTCAGGCCCCGGCCGTACACCAGCCCCCGCGGCCCCATCAGGCGGTCCACGTTGGTCTCCTCGATCAACTCGGGCTCAGTCTGAAGAATGTACAGACAAAGACACTGAAGCGACTCTGTGGCCTGGTAATACACACCAACAGTCTGAAAACCCATACGAGGGGATATGTTGCAATGTGATTTGTGGAACATAAAGCCCGACAGTCCACTAATGAAACAAATTGTGCACGCGCACGATTGAGGTTTTTATTCGACATTGCAAACAATTGAAACCCTGCAGAGACACGTTGTCTTCCATTTTCGTTTTAATCCCTCGACTGAGCCGATGTCACGTCTCGTAGTGAGGCTTTTTAAATATATGTAAACCCGAAGTATAACCAATGTCCATAGGTTTTTGTGTACTCTTAAGAATGAATCTTCTACAGCTCCAGACGGTCAGACACTAAAATCCTACACACTGTGCCTTTACAAATGAAGCTTGTTCTGATTTCTGATGAACATCTTCAGTGAAAGCAATCAATGCAAGCCTTCTTCATGTCGGTGGTGGGGATGTGGACCAAACATCAACACATTTAGTCTCTGAATAATTGATGACATTTTGGGTTCATCTTATCAAATTGATGAATGTTCAAGGAGCGTTTGGTCTTAATGAGTTTCGATCCCGTGAGAATGATTGACAGCTTAGCGCAAGTATCAAGGCGACTTTGCGACCACACCCCCAGTCCCTGATCACTACAGCGCAGACACCAAAAAAAAACCAAATGTATTCAAACTTGATGTCTGGAAAGTAGAGACACATTGCTCATCTTTATAAAAAAAAAAAATCAGTCTATTGTGCTAAACCTCTTTGAACCATTCAGTACAAACTACGAGATGTTCTGGGGGCTTCCAGTAGATGTGCCAAAAATCTGTTTTACTCCTCTGTCTCTCATCCGTATTTTCAGTGCAGCCATTATCCCGTCTCCCTGCATATTCATAACCTCAAATCTCTGACTTTGCTCTATCCTTTTCTTACTTTTTTTAAAGTCTCAACATTTTGATCCTTTTTTCCCCCCTCTCTCTCTCCCTCGTTCAACCTCCGCTTCCATTTATCCAGCCCTTCCACGTGCTGATAAATGAATATGAGTTGAGCGTGCCCTACTTCCAGGGCGAAAGAAACTGAAGCCACATGAGATCGGGCGTGCGAACGCTGCACCTCGTAAATCAGCCCCCCCCCCCCCCCCCCACCCCCCCCCCCCCCCCCCCCCCCCCCCTGCAACCAACAGCGATGGAGACTTACAATCTGCAGATACGGGGCCTGCAGCTACACCCGCCCTCCGTAATCAACAGGGTCGGAAGACGGAGTGAGGCGCGCTAGTGCGCCGTGCCTCCAAATACACACGGCCGACCACGTTCAGTACAAAACAAGAAAGAGTCACGACAAAGGGGAGGAGGGAGAAACACTGTTTGACAGGACAACGTTCATTTGCAGCGCTCGTCAAACGCCTCCTGCCACAGAACTGCTCAAGTTTGTCGCGTACAGACCAGCGAGTTTTCATTCATGTCAGCGCCCTGCTGTCTGACAGGGACTCTGACATCTCTAAATCAAAGTAACAGGGAGCCGTTGTCACTGCAGAGATCGGACATGCGACGGTAGAAAAAGCCACGTGCGCGCCCCGGCCACTTTATTAGGTACAGTAAACGAGCTCACCGTGGCTCACCTGCCTCAATGTTACACGCGGTGCATTCTGGGATGCTGGTTAGAGAGCTACCGTCGGCCTTTATACCAGCTTGAACCCGTCGGAGGACCCGTGTCCCCGACCACGCGACACAGTAACGCGGCATTTTCACACACGGACCTGCAGGGGAAACGTTCTTCTTTTCATTGAAATTCTCCGTAGAATCTTGAGGCGATTGCACATGAAAAGCCCAGTTGATCACCATTTGTTAGATACTCAGACCAGCACATCTGGCACCACCATCGACGCCACAGTCTGACTCACTTAAATTACCTTTCTTCTCCCTCGGCAGATCAAATTGATGGGGTCTACGTGCTTCGCCGTGTAATTGGCTGCTTGGATATTTGCATAAACGAGGAGTTACACGGATTTATCTCACAAAGCCACCGGTGAGTGAGTGTTTGGGAATTTTGTTGTGGTGTGTGGTATTGCAAGTATTGTTGACGTCGGTGATATATATACTTATGAAATAACGTACCGTTATTAGCCATAGACAGTTCAGAGTTTCAGAAACAAACCGTGTGATACAGTCACAGGTGGGACATTAACGCACTCCACTGTTGTGTTCGCATGTAAAAAAAAACGAAAAAAACTCCACGTAATGTCCCTTTAAATCGTGCCTTTCAATATTATACTAGTATCACAGCTTCTGTTACACACACACACACACACACACACACACACACACACACACAGGTCACAGCACAAACCCAGCTTCTGTTACCCACATCACACATCACAATGCATGGCCTCTGCTGGAACAACGTGTTCCGCCTCGCTTCACCTCACAGAGCCTCGCGCAGAGCGGCGAGGGCGTCCTGACATGCACCGTGTGTCAAAACGACAGCGCCATACAAATGTTCTCGCCACGCCTCCATCTCAGCAGGAAGGAAGAATGGAATCAAGTTGATCGAATGAGCTGATCAAGTCCAGTTGCCCACGTCCGCCTTGTACTTTGCCCGACTAAATGAGCCCTTTCCCTTGACTGACCAATTCTCCATCACCCAATGAATCAAAAATGGATCAGAGTACAAAATGGGCTTCCTCCCATTTTTTTTTTACGCGGCAGCAGGATGCATGCTGCAACCAACACAGCGTCGCCACGGTCAGAATTTTGAGTTCGTTGTTTGTGAGTGTTTGTGCTTTTCCCGAGTTTGACAATCTGTGATTTGCATCTCTCTTGGCAGACGGGGTCAGTGGGTGGTGAAATGCGACTCACGTCGTAGCCGCTGTTGCGGATGCCTCTTCTGGGACGCTCCCGCATAACGAGCAGGTCCATCTCCGTCCCTCCAGGACTGGGACTGCTGAGACTCTGTCTGCTGCGATAGGCCGTCTGCCCTACCTGGGAGTGCCTGTCAATTAGAGTGAGGAGTCGCAGGCAGTGAGACTTTGGGATGCAATCAGACCACAACATTTCAGTCATTCGGCCTGGGATGTCCATCTGCCTGCAGCAGCAGCTGGGCTGTGTGTGTATGTGTGTGTGTGTGTGGGGGGGGGGGGGTATGTTGTAATATTTCCTATTTTTGGGGGTTATGGTTAAAGATGAATGTATACATTGAAAACGATATTACATCACAGGCAAAATGACTGATAAAGTTAGGTACTGCCATTGTAATTTACAAAAATACAATATAACATCCATGTAGAGTGATTGACTGGTGGCAAACATGCTCTCAGATGACACATCAGCTTGGGGGGCATGTTTTCCCGCGTTCAATTTGGACTGTCCACAAGCATTCCTATCTTCTGCTACTTGTGTATAGCTCATCTGCAATGAAAAAGACTGTTTTCATATGTGACCTGAATATGTTCCATTCAAACTGCCTCCATCTCGGCCGTGCGCGTGCGAGGCAGGATTGCACCAACACACTGGACCAGCCCACGTCCTGCAAAAATCCCCTTATCTCCATTACTGCGGCTCAGAATTTTGGACACGGCTAATGCCCCACACCTGATGGGGCCAGTGAGACAGGATAATGACAAAATCAGTGGGGGCACAGGTTGACCTATCAGTGAGCTGATTAGACAGGGGGCACGGTGAGAGGCCCGGTCGGCCAAAACAATCGGGTCCGGCCGAGGGACGCCTCCTCACACCCTTGTGAAAGCACAGGGCTGTTCTTTGTGTTCACACCCCGCCCCCCCCCCCCCCCCCCCAGGTTCCTCTTGCTTCTCTGTTCTCCCC
>JAFBJT010109901.1:290645-302399 GCA_016785325.1 Chascanopsetta lugubris
AACTAGAGAGAAAAACACCCACAGCGCCACATCATAGTGAGAACAACAGAGTCCGGCGATCTGTGCGAGTCGCGGCTTCCGTGTCTTTCTCCACGGAGCCTCGGGGGCCTGTCACCGACGGCGGCTCCGACCCGACGTGGCGGCTGGCGACGAGTGGCTCCGCCCCGCTGCCGCGCTGGCGGAAAACCACAGAGAAGTTTCAAGATGATTCGACCTGAGATGAGTTCTCAGGGTCTGGCGTCATCATGGCCTCGTGGAGGTGACGGCAGATCCAGTTTCTAAAGCTCTCGAAAGCAAGCCATTAAAGTGCCGCACAGAAAAGGACACACAATGCACAAACACCGCCGAGAAGACCTCAATCACCAATAAAGTCAAATACGTTTGATTTGTACAGGAAATAACAAATGTGTTTGAATTCAAAGGGATTTAAAAGAGATTTAAGAGATTTAAAAACAAACAGGTGTGAGGACGTGTTTTACTTTAGAGAACAGGACGTTTTAAAGCGGTAACCTCCTACGTTGTGTTTTTCTTACGCTGTACGGCTGTATTCATATTTACTGCAAGTGTGAAATGTAAAATAAGAAAATAGTAAGGCCTCGTCGCCTCAGTGTGGTTTAACGTCCGTGTTGTCCAATGAGGAGGGATGTGTGTGTGTGTGTGTGTGTGTGTGTGTGTGTGTGTGTGTGTGTGTGTGTGGCGTGAACCCTCCTGGTCCTCACTTCCTCTCCTCTGGCCTCAGTGAACATTCAACGCTGTCGGTGAGTTTCAGCTAAATTGAAAAAACCATCGACCGTTGATTGTACCCTGTGGTCAGTCTGTGGCTCCGCCCCCACGCCGACATTGGCCGACGCCTCCACGCCCTCGTCCCCTCCTTCAGTTAGAAAACAACAACAACAACAACAAAAAAAAGGTCACAATCAACATTCATTGCTGTCGGTGGGTTGAACTGTGTGGAAGAGCTCACTGAACGATGAATGCAACTGTGTCCCAGATTTCATCCCAACCAACCAATCGGGATATTCGCTGAGGATTCGCTTATTTAAAGCTCCGCCCATCGGCCCACAGGACGCTCTGATAGCGTGGTGGTCAGACGGGTCAGACTCTGCCTCCGGCCGGGGTCCGACAGAATTATACGACTCGAGAGATAAGCTGAGGAAATGACCTTTGAAAAGGAAGAAGTGTGTTTCTGCATGAAGGTTTGATTGGAAAAATAAATAAATAGAAATGTGTAAACACGTTAAATAGATCAGAAATGATGAATGACCTTATTATGGTCTGTGAAGGTCAGACTCAGAACATGGGTGAAAAAGTATAATGGTAAATGCAGTAGAATGTAATGATTTCAGTGTTGAGTATTAGCGAGGATGTTGAAGTGAACGGTTTGTATTTTTTGACCTTGACCCTTTAAAAAAGTACAGAGTCTATTAAGTATAAAAGCAGCTCACTACACATCTACTGTATTTTAAAATATATACTATATTTTAAGCCTAATTACCTTTTATTTCAGTAGTTCTTCTCAGTAGTTTTTTTATTATTTCAGTACTGTCCATACTGCGGTGATGACTAGTTTAAACAGCTGTGATGTCACAAACAGACCTATTAAAATTCTTTTTTTTTGTAATTGATAAAATGACTGCAACACACTCACACGCACACACACACACACACTCATGCACATAGTTATGTTTGTGACACCTGTGTTTATGCATAAAAACCAACTTGCTGCACATTATTACATAAACTGCTAAACATTAATCTGGGTAAACAAAGACAGTACATTTAAGCTGAAAGTTAAAACAATATTTATGAAGGTAAGACAATATAGTAATGTACATTATTATAGCACTAATATGTATTACATTGTATTTACATTTAGTTTGGTTCTGTTTCAGGTTCTTCTCATTAAAGGTACATTTCACCTCTACTGTGTCTTTCACATCTCTTCTTGTCTTTCATTTTGAAGTAGTAACTCCTGGTTTCAGGTTACTTCCTGTCTTTTATTTTGAAGTGGTAACGCTCCTCTGGTTTCTGGTCACTTGCACTTCCTGTCTTTTATTTTGAAGAGGTAACTCCTCTGGTTTCTGGTCACTTGCACTTTGTTTTGTCATGGTGTTGCATTCTATTTTGTAAGTAGATATAGTAGTATACAAGTATTCCTCCTTGAGAGTGATTTTCAGTTTTTATATTTTAGTTTTAGATATTATCTGTCCTGTCGCCTTTTGTTAAATAAACATTAGTATTTATACTTTCAACGTCTTGTAGTTTACTTTTGGGTTCCCTCTGTTCACCGGTCGTTACACACGGTCTCATTTCCATGTCTTTACCTGCCTTGAGACAATGTCTGGTTTGATTTCACATATTACAAATGAAATCAAAATTTTGTTTTATTGCAAACCAACTTAAATGTACATCTCTCTTTATGTGTAGATGGATGTTTACCTCATGGACAACACGTCTTTCTCCAATTCAGGTAAATTCTATTTATATCTATAATTGTATACTGTAATAGTTTGTTTTTCATGATTTGAGATGATATACGGTAACTCATGGTATGTGCTGATGTAGGAAATATTTCTTTATATATTCATATTCTTATATTCACTCATTTTAAGATCCGTGATTGAACCATAAACCTGTCAGTCTGTGAAATGTCATGAACTTCAGCCTTGAGAATCCAAATGACAAGACAACCAAATATGAAGAGCCAGGTGAAAATGGCCAGTCTTAAATTCCATACATGTTCACATGTCATTGATAGATTTAAAGTAGCCCTGTAATCTAGTACAACTTGATATTACATGTTTCAAATGCATCAGAAAGTCAAACTGAAATAGACCCATAGAAAAGTAGTGACTCAGATAAGAAGAGCATCAGTTACAGTAAGTCACACAACTTCAGAGCTGACAATAAACACACACACACACACACACTTGGGTGTGGTAGTGTTGACTGTATGGTGATACTCTTCAGATGACTGTCTCACCACCACCACAGAGAAGCTGTTGGTCTCTGAAGGCGCATGAGTCACATCAGGAGCTGAAGACCATGATTCTTAGATGAGATGTGCACCCTTTAAAAAGTATCTGCTCTAAACAAGTTCATTGAGTAAGTTTGAGATTCATTCGACTGAGGTCTATTTAGTGGAAAATTAAGTTTTCAAGTGTTGAGTATCCCCCTGAATCTATGAATCAATGATCACCTTTATTCTTTTATTTTTTCCTGAATTTAAATCAATTAATTGCTGCACTACTTCTTCCGTCCACTAGAGGGACTCCAGTGAACGAGACATTAAAGCGAACCAGTCAGCTGTCTTCATCTTCTGTATTTTATAAAAATGCAAAAACAAAAGCAAAAGCAAATTCCAGACAAAAAAAATTCACAATGATCACAATGATCCCGTGGCTTTATATTCGAACTACAAAAACCCAGAGATAGTTTTTAAGTTTAATTCATTCAGGAAATAACAAATGTCTCATAATTAAACCTTGATGTGAATCAGTTATTGTAAACGGAAAAATCAGAGCATGAATAACATGTGATGACCTGATGGAATTTTGACACAAACGAGTTTTACGACCAAACTGGACGCCTGCGCATTTGAGAGGTCGCAAACATAAGCGTCATGATTCTACACAAATATAATATTGTTTCTAAAACAATGAAACTACGGAATATGAGACACAGATTAAGCATGAAAGTAACGCAAACCCAGACAAAAATCAAGTTTCTAAATGTACTAGTAATTCATTGAGGAAAAGTCTCCTACAGTGTGCGTACAAAATACTGCCCTCATCCATTCACCGTCTCATCTTTACTACATTACAGGAGCGACACCATTCAAGCTATTCGCTAAAACATTCAGTGACGCACCAAAATGTTCCATTACACTGACCAGGATGTTTGAATTTCTCACTTTCAAACGTCATCATCACGTTGATCTTCTATTTTCTTTTTTTACAATATTACATGAGATGATACGGAGCAACAGAGTCACATGATTTAAAAAATACCAGAGTAGAGAGAGTGTTCATTTACAGTCCAGAGAAACCTTCCTTTAAGATGTGGAGTGGCGTTTGCGCCGGCGCTCAGCTCTGCTTCTGCAGTTTCCACCTCTCTGCACCAGGGGGCGCCACTACTGCCTGATGTCTGCTGGTCTGAGCTGCCTCTCGCCCTCAGCCAGGAAGATCTGCATGGCCCTGTACAGCAGGTGGACGCCCAGCTCTCGCTTGCGCTTCGCCTGCCAGTTGGACACCACCCCATAATAATCTCCTCTCTTCTGATTGGTCAACATCTTTAGACCTGAGAGGAGAATGAGGTGATTGACAGGAGTGAGAGACAATAAAAGTTTTCAAAAAACACACAACAAAAAACAGATTCTATTCCATAATAACAGATACCAGGTCGAACAAAAGTGCATAAATATTATCTTAAGAAAACAGAGTATATTGTGTATAACTGAGCTTATGTTTCGATTCATCGTCAAGGAAACAAAAGACTAAAGAACATAGTAACTGACTGTCTATATGTCAATATGACACGGTACAATATTCAAAATTCTAAATGTATCATATATTATACATCAAAATCATAAAGTGTAAATGAATCATTCACAGAAGGGTATTGGCATCTCATTATATCCGGAGCTGTATTAAAGGTGCAGTGTGTACGATTTTCAACCATTTTTCGTCACTTCTAAAAAATATAACAAAACAATTACACACTGACATTTTTCATGAATTCAGATCTGCGTACACGTGTTATTTTTCCTCATCAGCCTTAAATGAGCCCTTTAAAGTACATTTCCGTGAGGAGCGGGTCCTCTCTGCGAGGGGCCGCCATATTTTTAACAGTCGTAAAAGTGGACTCATCTCTAAACATCTGTTGAGTTGAACTGACTTGGACCACAGGTTCTCCTGCGTGTTCAGAAGGGTGAGCTGATGGGTGCAACACGCAGCTTCACCTCTAGAGGTCACCAAATCCTACACACTGCACCTTTAACCTCTAAATTATGGCTCAAATGATCAGCGACACAATTGTTTGGGTGAGTTAGAACGGCAGTCCGACGATGGCATAACGATTCCAGTATCCACAATCTAACCACGTGATCTAATAATACCCAACGATTGCAACGTGTATAATAACGAACATTATTATTTATCATAACAATAAATAATGGCGGCTCCTCACCCATGGCGTCCACCATGCAGGCCTCTCGTGTGTACGCCTCCACCGGAATCACGTTCTGGAAGCAGTGTAGCGAGACGACGCCCTGCCCGCCGCTCCACACCTGGAGGATGTGCTGCACTTTGGGGCAGAGTTTCTGCCGCACACACACAGGGAGGAGTTCAGTTTGCACGGCGTATTGCGCGTTGATTGATCGATCCATCGAGTGATTTTTTAATGACTGGTGTGCGCGGCCCCCACCTTGCAGGTCTTGTCACCCGTGTAGTACTCCAAAGCCTCGTACAGGTGACTGTAGGGCCGCGAGCGTTTGCCCTTTCCGATGTAAAATATGGCGTTGACGAAAGCCTGGAAGCACTCGTGTGGCGTCATGGTGCGATGACGGAACGGGAGGTTTTTAGTCACTCTGACGCACAAACGGAGAGATGCAGTCGTTACACACAAACTACACAGTGTGACGTGTTGTTTGCACGTATCTCTACACGCCGTAGGTATTATTACTTCAATCCTTTCAGACGGAGACATTTTCTTTCAAGCGTAAAGAAAGTAACGGGAGGAAGCTGAACCTTGGATCGAGGAGCAGGTAGTTGAAGCTGGACTTGATGATGCCCTCCCTCCACTTCCTGTTCTGATCCGGTTGGTCAAACTGCTGACACACTTCTTGCTCCTCAGCCTGACAATCAGGCAGCTGGAAGGTCTGCAGGGCCCGACTCAGCTCCGGACTATAACCTAAAGCAACTGGGTTCGTCAAATATACAGAACAGAATATTACAGAACACATTCAGAAAATTAAATAAATAACTGTGTGGCTTAACTACACACAAAGAGGCTGACACACTGAGCGTCAGCTTCATTACAAATCACCATTTTACAGTTTCATGATGACTGATTGTTCAAATGTTTGAATCAAGTAACTTTCTCATTTTTTTAAAGTATTTTATACAGAATATTGATATTCATTTATAACCCGAACATGATGGACTTCTTCCATAGAAGATGGTTCAGATGCCAATACGCACAAACAATTCAAGAACCGATTTAATAAACTGGCAGATAAATAAAATTTTGTAATAACCTACATGCATAGTCAGAATACGCGCCTCATTGTGCTGACATGGGGGAACCAGAATATATATATATATATATATATATATTATTATATATATATATTATGTGCTATATCGACTTATATCAGCAAACATAAAGAAGCCATTTTTAAGAAAAGCTTGTACAACCGAACCAACGCATGAGTCGGGCTCCAATAAATATCAATTCATTATCCACGAAGACCCGACGTCTCGTCCCCAAAATGCTGACGTGACGTCTGAGATCCAAACCCTCAACTCACCCGTGTGTTTCTGCTCCGACTGCTTCTGCTGCTGCGCTGACGGGGGGTCGGCTCCCTGCAGCAGGTGGTGCAGCCGCCTCATGTAGGTGGGCCTGGTGTGTCTGCTGATGGGACCCGGACTCTCGCCCAACTCCACCAGCCTCAGTCTCAGCTCCCTGTCCGTTAACCCTTTAGTGTCTGGCGCGACCACACTCTCCCCCTCATCCCCTTCCTCCGTCTTCGCCGCCGCCCGAGGCCTCTGGTTCTCTTTCCCCTTCAGCAGGTCCGTCTGCATGGATCTCCAGTCATAGAGGAGGGTGTCCTCGCCGCCGCCGCCGCCGCCGGTGGAGCTCATCATACTGGAGCTGAGCGAGCTGTTGGCCATCGGTGGGACGTGCGTCTCGATGAGCTTGTGGCCTTGCTCCGTGTCGGTGTAGAGGTACTGCACCGGCTCCTCCGGATCCAGAATGAGCGGACGTCCTCCGGGTGTGAAGGACAGGCTGGCCGGCGGCCTGCGGGCGCCGGACAGCCGGCTCATGCTGTACCTCGGGGTGCAGCCGGTGCCGGGGGTGGCGGCTGGGTGGGAGTCGTCCTTGGGCCTCCTCGGGGAGAAGCCGCAGGAGCTGGAGGAGGACGAGGCAGAGTCGGTCCGGCTGCAGCCGTCCTCCGTCATCCAAACATCGTCATTTCCCGTTGCCGCCGCCGCCGCCGCCGCCTCGTCTGTGCTCGTCGCATCATCCGTCTCGTAATCCGGACCCTCGGCGGCGTCCCGGCCGCCGCCTCGCACGGCAAGCGCAACCTCGGCCATGTTTTTCTCAAACGCCTCCGTGATGGAGTCCAGTTTCCTCTCCAGCACAAGCGTGTCCGATAAGGTCTCCGAGTTGGTGAAGCTCTTGGGGAGGAGGATGGTGTCCGCTTGGCTGTGGCTCGGGCCCAGACCAGGTCCCAGGGTGCTGGACTGCGAGTCTCCGGGAAAGGGGTCTCCTCCGGAGCTACTCCCAGACAACGGGGCCGTACGGTGGGACGCGCGTGGCGAGCTGAAATAGTCCTCGCTGCTCTGAGACCTGGGCGTCTGGCGGCGGGTTCGAACCGGGGTGGGCAAGGTCTCCTCAAACAGGGATGATGTCACCAGGAGGCTCTCGGGAGTTTTGCTTTGTCTCAGCGAGCAGCGGCTCAGGCGCGAGCGAGTCCTGCCCGTGACGAAAGGACTGGGGGTGAAAGGAAGGACGTCCTCCGCTTCCGAGTCTGCCCTCGACTTTGCAGCCTCCCCCTCGACACCACCTTCGCTTTTAATATTCCCACGACACGTTAACGCACTGGCGTTTGGGGGATTAGTATCGAACAAGGTCAGTTTATCGAGAATTCTCTGTAACTGTTCCGTGTTCTCGGGTTCTGGACCTGTCTGGCGCTGCAGAGTTGAGGTCTGGTTCTTTTGAAGAACGGGTTCCTCCTCTTTGGGTGGAGCGACATGTCGTGGGTGTGCGGAAACGTCCAGAGCGCTGGTGTAATGGTCGCTGTCGCAGCTACTGTAATGACCACTCCCCCCGCTGCTGCTGCTGCCGCCGCTGCTGCTGCTGCTGCTGCTGCCGCTGCTGCCGCCCCCGCAAGGAGGCGCCGACGGTTCAGCTGCTTCCCCCTCAGCCATTCGTCCTCCCACATCTTCCTGTTCCTCTTCATCGACGCCCTTCTCCAGGAGACAAGGGCCGATAACAGTTCTCTCCATGTCCTCCTCCGTGCTGCTGCTGCTCTCCCGGCAGAAGACGTAGACATGATCCGGCGATGTGACGTCAATGCCCTGCTGGTGCAAAACGGTGGCCACGCGCTCCGAGTCCAGGAATTCAGAGTACTCGGACAGATCGAAGGGTAAAGTGGAGGGGCCGTGGCGCTGTTTGGGAGACTCGGGACTGAAAACGGGGAAGAATTCATCCACATCCCTGAAGCTCACGCTCTTACGACTTCCTGTCCTGAGCGACACTGGAAGGGAGTCTCGACAGGAGGCGGGGATTCTTTTGTCAACATGTTCCTTTGACTTTTCATTCGTCGAAAACACATCGTCCTTCAGGATTGGCTTTGGAGCAGCAAGTCCCGCTGCAGATATGCGAGTGCTTGACAGTACGGACGGACCTTCGGCTGCCCAGGGAGCAGAGGAGGGGTTCCGCTCCTGGTCGTAATGTCTCGCAGTGTCCCCTCTGCCGTTCATCTCAAAGAGGCTAAAAAACGACGAGCGCCGCGTGCTGCTCAGAGCCGCCTCCCCGAAGTCACTCATCATAGACGAGTGGGAATTGCAGCTGTAGTCTGACACGGGGCAGCTGGATGTGTCCATTTGATCAGAATACACAGCTGTGGAAGAAAAAGCAGACACATATCATTTTTAGTTTCTACAAAAAAAAAAAACACACACACACAAATGAAGGGAAAATGTAACCGGAACTCATCTAATCAGGGAATCTGACAGATCATCGTCTGCCTTCGTTTCTTTCACTCGACCGGAAAAACACTGAGTCTTGTAGGTTTCTTTTTTTCATTTTTAAGAAAATTGAAGAACAGCAGACAAACGTACAATATTGAAACTGAGAGCAGTCGTCCTCCTCTGCGTCGACTGAGCTGGTCTCATACTCTTGGAGGAGCAGGGCACATTTCCGATTCTCCTGCTGCTTTGCGAGCCGCCCCGGTGTGTTCCCTTCCTGTAAGACCAGAGGACGCAACAAGCGCGAGGGAGAGGAGTCAGTTCCATGTCATTTTTCACAACCACGGAAGAATAAAACCAGTGTTCTGTAAGATATGCGTAGGTGCTTCTATAAGACCATTGTACGCGTCTTGCCCTATAAATGTATACACGCGCATACATTATCTTTAATGTTTGGGTCTCCTCCGTTCATCAGGAGCGTCTTCAGATTTTGATAACATCCCCACAGCGCTGCGATGTGAAGAGGGGTCAGGCCCTCTGACGACCTGGAAGAGAGTAGAGGGACAAACATTATATTCACGCTATTGTAGGAGCTATATATTTCATTTTGCTAATATTAAGTGGTTCAAAGGACGGCTAATAATATTTTGGTTATGAGTGTTTTGTTTGGTGATATTTTTCTTGTTCTGCTCATTTAATTGAACTAATAACAGATATCTTGTTCGTTTAGTTTTAATGGGGGCAGCAGGGGCTCAGTGGTTAGAGCAGTCGCCTTTGGAAGCAAAGGTCATTGGTTGGAATCCCAGGCCCTGACTCTGATACCCCAAGAAAGGCCCTATGCGTACTGGTAGAAATACCCCGTGACCCAGAATACTGGATAAGTGGTAGAAGATGACATGACATGACATGACATTTAGTTTAAATTGGGAAACCCTGTGGGCACCTGAGGTGTTAGAGGCAGGTTGTCAGGTAGAGGACCAGCATGCACCTGGGTGAGCATTTGATTTCATATCAGCGCAAAAGAAGTAGTGAGAGCCATTTTCCCTTTGTCCTTTTTATCCGAAGTTTTTGACAAAATAAACAATTGGGAACTGCATTTTTTGTACTGGACATTGGACGTCTTGAGCCAGCACAAATTATCCACAGACCCAGAGTGCATCAGTGGCACTTTGAAATTGAACATTTTAGAAATTGGAACAATGAGGACAAAGAGCCACTACATTTACTCTGCAATAATTCAATTTGTGTCCTCAAAGTGTGTAGATGTTTCTAACTAAAGTCACTGATGATACAAATAGATTGTGGGGGGGGGGGTGACCTTTTGTTGACACGCAGAATAACACCCACTGGAGTGAATCATGAGGAATGTTTTTCTGACTGTACCTGAGGTTGGGGTCTGCGCCGTGCTGCAGCAACATCTTCAGGCATCGCGCGTTCTTCTCTGTTTCTTTGCCGACGGCCAGGTGAACCGCAGCCACTCCGCTCGCTGCCAACAGATCCGGACGGGCGCCTTGCAAAAGAAGTAGCTGCACGGATCTGTAAAGGGGGAGAGATCCGTTCTGGATTATACACGGTGGAATACATTGACTCTTTGTTATTTTTGATAGAACACTCTGAATAACGGGTGAGGATGCAGCAAGACTGATGTCAAAGCATTGGAAATTCCATGTCAATGATGAGCAAGAATGCAAATATTTGTACTAATACGATACATTGGGTTTACATTTTATTAACCAATCTCCATTGTAACACCATTAGCAGTTTTAAACAAGTTATTCATCTTGTTTGAAGTGTGTAAGATGATGGATACAAAGTGTAACTTGACCACATCACACACTGCACCTTTAACTGAAGTATTGTGTCAGTGTATCATCTGACTGCACCATGTTTTACAGAAGCTCAGGGTGGATGTGCGGATGTGCCTCACCATGACTCCCACCTCCATTTGGGTCTTTACAACCACAAATGGTGATGATGCGATAGATTATGACAATGTTACAACACAAAGTGCCTAGAACGTATTACTACACCACTCAGCGATGTTAACACACTGTAAATACCTGGGTTACAGTTGTTGTCGTATGGACACCAACAGGGAACATGTCTGGACAAAACAAAGACAGACAGGAAGCAGATCATCACCTCGGTTCTCCATCGTTCACAGCTTTACACAGACGACTCTCCAGACTCTTCTTCCGGTCCGAGGTCAATCCAGTCCTTTTAGAATCAGCCATAACCTCATATCTGCATCGTAGACCCACAGTCTGGTTCCGAGGATAACTTTTGAGCGATGCTAAGGCTAGCTAGCTGGCTAGCTGGGGTTAACAGCAGCTAAGAAGCAGTACACTAATTAGACGGCTCTGATCGCTCATCGAATGATAATGGAAACTAACTCGCTGTCCATATATTTGTTTCGCATTTTTAAAAGTTAGCGGGAAGATGTTTTAAAGGAGTAATAACATGTATCGCCCGTGCATTGTTTTGTATTGCAATGCCTTGTGGTCAAATTTCCCTCCAAACGACGCCCCTCTCTCGTCAGGCGGAAGTCCCGCCTCCCCACCCAACGTCTCTCATTGGACAAACCCCTTTGAATAGACAGATCACGTGACAAAACAAGGAAACGCAGTTTCGGTACTCGGCGGAGTCCTCTGCTGCCCTTTCCTCTGAATTTAGTTTGAGTATAAAAGGGGATAATTGTCTTTCTCAGTCAACTGACGGTAAACAACTGTTTGCTGTACACAAATATGCAGTTTGATGATTATTGTATCCCCACTTTTGTCTTTCTGTGAAGCTCTTTGAAACTTTCAGAGAAAGGTAAGCTTTATTTTACGATGATGCT
>JAFBJT010109901.1:306564-317730 GCA_016785325.1 Chascanopsetta lugubris
CGACAAAGAAAAAAAAAAAAACCCCCCCCCCCCCCCCCCCCCAAAAAAAAAAAAGCACAGCCGCGGTAAAGTCGGATCAATCCTCTGGAGGAACAGCACAGCCTGTCTCCTGGCACCTGCTTGCCAAGAAGAGGGGGAGGAGGGAGAGAAGGAGGGAGGGAGGGAGGAGGTGAAAAAATAGAAAGAGGGGAGGGGGGTGGGACAGGGGGGGGGGGTAAAGAGAGGGAGCATGAGCGGGTGGGAAGGAGGAAAAACCCAGCTGCCTCCACGCCTGAGCCCCATGCTGCTTTTAAAGGAGTGGGGAGGGAGAGGAGGGAGAGGAGGGAGAGGAGGGAGACTGCTGGCACCATCTGTACATGTCTTTTGTATTCCAGCCCTCATCTTTACACAGAGCCAGGCTGCTGCTGCTGCTGCTGCTGCTGCTGCTGCTGCTGCTGCTGCTGCCGCTGCTGCTGTGCTCAGTGTTCAAATGAAAAGCCAGGAGGTGCCTTTTGGGGCTGCGATGCTCCGGCAGGGGAAGGGGAAGGAAGGGGAAGGGGAAGGTGTGTGTTTGTGCAGCCATACAGAAATTTCTTGTTTTTGTCCTCGCAAAGAGGACACCACACGTCCTGTTTGTGTTACCTCTGTGCCAACGTGTGTGTGTGTGTGTGTGTGTGTGTGTGTGTGTGTGTGTCAGCGGGCTCGTGCTCTGTTTGCAAGCACTTATGGTCAAATCTCCGGGTTGCCATGTTGGTGACGGGAGTCAGACGCTTTTGTTTGTTCCTCGCTCCCATCAGCCCCATTAGCCTGATGTCTCCTCTCGGTGACTCACTCAACCTTTCTCTCTCTCGCTCTCTCTCTCTCTCTCTCTCTCTCTCTCTCTCTCTCCCCCCCACCCCCGCCCCCCCTCCTCCGTCCCTCTCCGTCCTTGCATGTGGCAGCAGGGTGGGTGAATGTGCCTGCGAGGACAGCCTGCACTGTCTGCTGTCATATTGACGTGGCTTTTCTTTTTTTTTCTATTTTTTTTTTCTTTTTTGCAAGGAACTGCAGCTGAAATCACCCAGTGCTCTGTCTCACCCCCTCACCCCCCCCCCCCCCCCCCCCCCCCCCCCCCCCCCCCACCAACAAGCCCCCTCCCTCCCTCCCTCCCTCCCTCAGACTAACAGTGCTGTGAATCATAAGAGGAGGAGGAGGAGGAAGAGGAGGAGGAGGAGAAGGAGGTGGTGGTGGTGGCGGCGGCTGCCCCGGCTCTTTGATTGAATCCACATTCCCTTTCTCCTTTGACGGTGGCTGCAAGGAGAGAGAGAGAGAGAGAGAGAGAGAGAGAGAGAGAGAGAGTGGGGGGAGTCTTTTTGTACAAAAACATACACTGCGGATGAAAAGCATATGATTCGATCAAATGCTGCAGGTTGTGGCACCGGCAGATACCTGACTGAGCGTTAGGTAGGGTGCTAGGAGGTGAGGAAGGAAGGAAGGAAGGAAGGAAGGAAGGAAGGACAGGAGTGAAGGGGAAGGACTGGAGTCTGCAGACCTAGAGTGAACCCTAGTGGCCAAGAGCTGCAGCGACACCCTGGATTGAGGGTGATCTTGTTGTGTATCCGAGCACAAAGGTGTCTCCTGTTGTCTGAAAGTGTGAACTGAGGTTTACATCAAAGAATCGGAGTTGTTTTTCATGCTCAGATGTTTGAACGTGAACTTTTATTTACCCTGCGAGTGATAAACACTTCTGTGACAACACCTCTTTATAGGGTTTAACCCTTTTATATTTAACGTGTCGGGGAAATGGCTTCCAGCGTACAAGACAGGAAGTGTTTTGGTTTTTAAAGTTCATGAATCCAAACCAATGTGATCAAAGTAGCTGTGAAAATATGTAGGACTCAGTATTTGAAGAGGAGATAAGATAATGAATTTAGGTGTTTTTCATACACTGAACACATGATAGCATCGTCTGACTTTTTTAAATGAAAAGTAAAACAAATTAAATTAAATTCATTAAAAAAAATATGACTTTCTTTAGATTTATTTCTAAGACAACATGAGATAAGTACAGTATTCATGGTACTAAACACTGATTTCAGAGTCATTTTTCATACATGTCATGTACTATATGATTTTTAATACTTTTGAATATTTGGGTTTGAATGTACTTTTCACATTTTTCACGAGTGCCTTCATATTGTCTTTGCTTTTCGATCTTGAAACGTAAACACATTTGTTCCCCGTTTGTTGCTTCACCTCCTCCTCCCTTCCACTCAGTCACTTTATTGCAGGAACAGTCGAGAATGTTACCTCCGATTCACTCGCCCTCCTCTGTCCCTCTCTCTCTCTCTCTCTCCCTCTCTCTCCCCAGCGCTCCTGTCGTCGTGGTGCGAGGAGCTCGGCCGCCTCCTCCTCCTCCGTCACCAGAAGAACAGGCAGAACGAGCCTCCGGGAAAAGTGCCCATGCAGCCTCCCATGAGCTCCATGAAGCCGGGCCTCTCGCATGGGTCAGTGTTTGTGCTGCTGCACTTTTTTGGCACGGGTCTGTGTTTGTGTGTGTGTGTGTGTGCCCGTGTGTATGTGTATGCGTGTGTGTGTGTGTGTGGGGTGGGATGAACAGACAGACCGGGCCCTCGGGGAAAGCCCTTCCTCTCCGTGTGAAGCCCAGTGTTCCTTATGGATCAGTGGCCAGACAAACAGGGGAAGGAACCGAGCCTCACACATGCCCAGTTACATGTAAACAGTCGTTACAAACACCGCGCGGTGCAGATTGTACTGTACGATTCATCACGTGATCACGTGTAGTATCGGTGCAGGGGCAAAGGTCAGAGTGTGTTTGTGTGTCCTCGTGCAGAGATGGATCTTTTCCCTACGACTCCGTTCCCTGGCAACAGAACTCCAATCAGCCTCCCGGCTCGTTGTCGGTGGTGACCACCGTGTGGGGCGTGACCAACACATCGCAGAGCCAGGTGAGAGTTTCCTCATTAGGGAGCAAAGAAGACATCTGGATTTCATACAACCGTGTTCCTGCAGGTTTCTCATCTGGAAACGGTTACGTGTGTGTTTTTTATAAGTCACTTTTTTTCCTCCCAGGTTATGGGATGGTTAAGTCATGGAAAATGTTCCCAACGCTAAATTAATGGAATGGGTGAGGCTTATCCTCCGTATCTCTGGGGTGGAATTTGATTTTCACAAGTCTAACGTCAACGCTTTTGTCTGTTTGCGGAGCCTTTTGTGGCGGTTGTGAGTCACAGAGCGACTCGCTGAAGGAAACTTTTTTTCTTTTCATTAGAAAATAAGTTAAAAATGAACATTTGAATCGTGCCCTTTTTCAATTATTTTTTTAATGAAAAAAAAAACCAAACAAACAAATAACATGACTTTTTTATCGGTGAGTTACTGTGGATGTATCATATCTATATCCTTGTGTGTGCGTGTGTGTGTGTGTGTGTGTGTGTGTGTGTGTGTGTTAAACAGGTGTTGGGGAATCCCATGGCCAGCAACAACAATCCCATGAATCCCGGGGGCAACCCGATGGGCTCGGGTATGTCGGGTAACAATCCCGGGATGAACTCGCCACAGTTCGCCGGTCCTCAGCAGCAGTTCCCCAACAAAGGCAACTCCAACCAGGGCTACATGCAGCAGGGCATGTACGGGCGGCCCAACTACCCCGGAGGAGGAGGCTTTGGTGGCAAGTACGTGGACAATGGATGTGTTGTAGTCATAAAAAGGCAATAATTAAAGGTGCAGTATGCGGCTAATTGGGCTAACCACCTGCACTTACCCGTCCAAACCTTACCACTCCATGACCAACCTTGAATTAATTTCCTATTCCTAATTGTTGTGTCTCTGTGTAGTTACCCCGGAGGCCCTAATGCTGGACCCGGTGGAATGGGGATCCCTCCGCACTCCCGTCCTCCCTCGGACTTCACCCAGCCCGCTGCCGCCGCCGCCGCCGCCGCCGTGGCCGCCGCCGCCGCCACAGCGACTGCCACGGCAACGGCAACCGTTGCCGCGCTACAGGAAACGCAGAATAAGGATATGAACCAATACGGGCCGGTAAGGAAACTGACACATTAAAAAAAAAAAAAACACATTTACATTTTTGACTCGATGATGGTTAACTGAGCCCGCCTCGTCTTCCAGATGAGTTCCTCTTTCCAGATGGGACCGAACCAAGCGTACAACAGCCAGTTCATGAACCAGCCCGGGCCCCGCGGCCCTCCGTCCCTCCCCGGGAACATGGGCGCGGGCATGAACGCCTCCAACATGAGCGGGCCCCCCATGGGCATGAACCAGCCCAGGGGTCAAGGCATGGGACCGTTCGGCGCCCACGGCCAGAGGATGCCCCAGCAGGGCTACGCGGGGCCCCGGGCCCCGGGCATGGCCATGCAGGGCATGAAGAGGCCGTACCCAGGGGAGGTGTGTGGAGATGGATCCCACGTTCTCATTCTCACTGTCGGGCTTTTCCTTTGCGCCACGTTGACTGTGTGTGTCTTTCCGCAGCCCAACTATGGAGGGCAGCAGTATGGACCAAACAGCCAGTTCCCCAACCAGCAGGGGCAGTACCCCGCGCCCAACGCCTCCAGGCCGCTGCCCTCCCCCAACTACCCCGGGCAGAGGATGCCGGGACAGCAGCTGCAGGGCCAGTACCCACCACCGAGTGGCGCCATGGGCCAGTACTACAAGGTGCAGTGTCGCGTGTCGTTGAACTCAGATAATTGTGGTCACTCTGGGGACGAACATCATTTTTGATGACATTTCTAAATTATCAAATTACAGCAAGAGCCTCCTTTCAATGGCCAAACCAATAACTTCTCTGGGAGTGGTTATCAGTATAGCCAGGGCAATATGAACGGGGTAAGTCCAGTTTGTACCACTTTTGTCTGATCACACACACACACACACACACACAAGTTGAACTGTTTAACTTTAATCTACTAATTGCTCATCTTCTCTGCAGCCGCCCAGACCAGTGGGTAACTACCCTCACTCTCCGGTGCCGGGCAACCCCACCCCCCCAATGACTCCAGGAAGTAACATCCCTCCGTACCTGTCGCCAAACCAGGACGTGAAGCCGCCCTTCCCCCCTGACATCAAACCAAATATCACCGCTCTCCCTCCACCATCAGGTCAGTCACCAATAATCATGAAACGCTCTCTAGTCCTCGAAACGTTTGGCACCTTCTCAGTGGAACTTCATTTTTCCTCCTCCTCCCAAACAGCCAATCACAACGAGGAGCTGCGCCTGACGTTCCCGGTGCGGGACGGGGTCGTCCTTGAGCCTTTCAGGCTAGAGCATAACCTCGCTGTCAGCAACCACGTCTTCCACTTACGACCCTCGGTGCACCAGACGCTCATGTGGCGGTAAGGCATCATTTACTCAATCTTCATACGGTGTATTTTTAGCTCTTCGTACTCCTGTGTGAGGTTTTGTATTCCCTCTACAAGCATCCTGATTTTGAGGAGTGCAGTATTTGCTCTTTTAGGTCTTTTGAAACAGATGTGCTGCAATAATAGTTCTACGAGCAGGTTGAGAAACAGGTTTGCAGTTCAATTTTAAAAAATGTCCTTGATTTAGTTCTTGGATGTTTGTTTTTGGGTTTCGAAAAGTGTCTTTTGGAAGCATTTGGACAAAAAGTGAACCTGTTAATTTACTGTGGGATCCCACAGGGCACACATCTATAATCTATAATGTATCACTCGTCAAGGTATGATCAGTCCAGCTGCCACAGAAAGGAGGGAACAGTAGGAATTGATTAGCATGTACGTCTCAGCGATCGATTAGCCACTGACGAGAGCAGCCGCATGTTGCTGTCGTTCCCCTCAGCGTGTCGAGGGTAAACATGACATTCCAAAAACACTCACTGATGCACCTTTCGCGTGTCCAGATCGGACCTGGAGCTGCAGTTCAAGTGTTACCACCACGAAGACCGTCAGATGAACACAAACTGGCCGGCGTCCGTCCAGGTCAGCGTCAACGCCACGCCGCTCACCATCGAGAGGGGCGACAACAAAACGTCCCACAAGCCCCTGCACTTGAAGCACGTGTGCCAGCCGGGGAGGAACACCATCCAGATCACAGTCACCGCCTGCTGCTGTGTGAGTGCACGAAAGATTGCTGTTGTTTTTTTTTACACAAATCCAGGCAGAGAAACGAGTCGAAAGGAACGTTCCCCGTACCCCCGAGTAGTAACAGTCGCGCTTCCTCCCGCAGTCGCACTTGTTCGTGCTGCAGCTGGTCCACAGGCCCTCGGTCCGCTCCGTCCTCCAGGGTTTACTGAAGAAGAGGCTACTGCCGGCGGAGCACTGCATCACCAAAGGTATCCACACAGCCACACAGTCGCAGCCTGGCTCCCTGAGGTCCTCAGAGTCCCGACCGACATTTCTCTGCTCCTCTCGCCTTTAAAGTGAAGCGGAACTTCAGTAGCGTTGCGGCATCGTCGGGCAACGCCACGCTCAACGGAGAGGACGGCGTGGAGCAGACGGCCATCAAGGTCTCCCTCAAATGTCCCATCACCTTCCGGCGAATACAGCTCCCAGCCAGAGGCCACGACTGCAAACACGTGCAGGTAACCGCCAACCGCAATCTGATGCATTCAAGGGGGGGGGATTCATTTTCAAACTTTGGTGGGAGAGAGATGTGTAATTGTTGTGTCTCTTGCAGTGTTTTGATTTGGAATCGTATTTACAACTGAACTGTGAGCGGGGCACGTGGCGATGTCCTGTATGCAAGTACGTTTGGTTTTTTAAAATGTACTTTACCGCCGTCTAGAGGTTAAGCTGCATGTTGCATTGGTTTGATGGGAGTTGTGGCTCTTGTCTTCTCAGTAAAACAGCGTTGCTAGAAGGACTGGAAGTGGACCAGTACATGTGGGGAATCCTGAACGCCATCCAAAAGTACGTCAACACGAGGAAGACCCCTCTAACTCGAGCCCCTCGTGAAGCTCCTTGTGTCTTAACGGCGGTTTTCATGTCAGCAGCTCGGAGTTCGAGGAGGTGACCATCGACCCCACGTGTAGCTGGCGACCTGTGGCCATCAAGTCGGAAATCCACATCAAGGAGGATCCAGACGGACCTCTGGCCAAGAGGTTCAAAACCATGAGTCCCAGCCAGATGATCATGCCCAACGTGATGGAGATGATCGCACAGCTCGGCCCCGGACCCTCGCCGTACCCATCCATGCCCTCTCAGCAGGGGGGCAACAACAGCGAATACGGCAGCCAAGGTAGACTACAGATCATGTGTCTTTTATCAAACTTTTGTAACAATATAAAAATCCCACTGAAAGCTGAAATTTTTATTTTTTATTTTTCATCCTTGTACATCAGGTAACAGTTACCCAGGACACGGGAACTTTGACTTCCCTCACGGCGCCCCCGGTGGCACGTCGATGAATGACTTCATGCACGGTCCCCAGCTGTCGCACCCGCCCGACATGCCCAACAGCATGATGAGCCAAGACAAGCCCCTCTCCCACAACATGCCTGACTCGGTCAGTTCCGCCTCTTCTATACAAACAAATGCTGTATTCAAAAAAATATATGATCTATAATAATGTATTTTTCCGTCCGAAAAAAATTCAAAAATCTGTGATTTTACTTCATTCCCTCATCTCGCACTGAAACCTACTCTCATAACTTCGACTTTGTGCACTCGAATGATTGATCTGAAGAACTGCTGACTCATCACTTGATCAATCTGAATGGCCCGACAGTATGACCCTTTACTGAGTTCTTCCCCCCTGTCCCTGCAGTTACCTCACTCGGCCGCCAGCGACCAATCACACGGTCCGATGCAGCCGAGCCTACATGCGTCTCCACACCCTGGGAGCCAATCAGGGCAGCAGCTACACCACAGCGGGCCTCCGCAGCCCTCGCGACAAGCCCCGCCTACCCAGCAGCAACTACAGCAGCAGCAGCAGCAGCATCAACAGCAGCAGCAGCAACAGCAGCAGCAGCAGCAGCAGCAGCAACAGCCCGGCCCTAACAACCATCCACACGGCGACCTGACCTTTAACCCCTCCAACAGTTTGGACAGCCAAGCCGGGTCGGACATGCCGGAGCCCTCTCTAGATGTGAGTCCTGGTGATGTTTTTAAAGGGACAATGCGTCAACTTTGAGATCTTGTAGTTCCAGGTGGCAGTAGTTTAAGTAAACAAACGAGCTCACTACAGCTCTTTGTTTACTGGACAGTCAAACACTTTGTAAATATCTGCGCTGGCTGCGTGTGCAGCAGCAGAGCTGCGCTGTGGTTCCGGCTTCCACTGTTGATCTGTTGATTCAAACAAATGAATAGTTTCAGTCAATGAGCAATGTTGACTGAAATCTAAGGCTTGTACCTTTAAGATAAGTGGTGTAAATGGTGATATATATATACGTATATATATATATATATATATATATATATATATATACACACACATTATTGCAGCTGGATTGAGCAGTGCCTGAACCACAAGTGGTGTCGGGAGCGCTGTTGTGGCTCGTGACCCTCCCCAGTGGTAAAAAAAAAGGGGTATTACAAGATGGGAGGTGTGGCATTTTTAATGTCCTATGTTGCTATATCTCTGAAAAGTGACATCCTCAGCATCACGTCAAGAAGAGTATTTCAAATTTCTCAACCCTTGTAAGGTTGAAAAACTGCATGTAGCCCCTTGAACAGCTGTTCAACCACCTGTCTCTCGCTCTAACCTGCGATCTGTGCCTCCTCTCTCCAGCTTCTCCCAGAGCTGGCGAACCCAGACGAGCTCTTATCGTACCTGGACCCCCCGGACCTCCCCAGCAATAGCAACGACGACCTTCTATCGCTGTTTGAGAACAACTGAGGCGACTCGGACACACAATGAACTCTTCTGAACCTGCCTGCAGTTTCCCCGAGAGCCCGGGGGTGGGTGGCTCAGTACTTGACAAACACAAAGATGCACTCCCTCTCTCCTCTTCCTTCTTGTACAGTTTTCATTCGCCAGCGCAGATTTTGACTGAATGAGCTTCAAACTCAAAAAAATAAAAAAATAAAATAAAAAAAATAAAAACCCGCAGCGGGACGCTCTCTCTCGCCCTGTGGCAACAACCTAATGAACTGTGCAGCTATACTCCGTAGAGTTTGTTTTTTTGTTTTTTTTGTTGTTGTTTTTTTACGCCCACACAGGTTGTATCGTGTGCACATGACAAAATGGTGTTGTAGCATTTTTTTATTCATATTTTTTTTTTGTCCTTTTGAGAAGAAACCAGGAATTTAAGTGTAAAGAAAAATGACTGAAAACAAAAGAAAAAGTCTGCGCTCTCTGGCCAGTGTGCGTCAACTACGTCAACTACGTCCGCGTTGTTATTCCGATCGGAGAGGCCGCAACCTCCTGGTGTCACAGCTCCATTCCCCCCAACTCGTCTGGTCAGTAGCACTGTTTCATCCGCCACACATCATTTAAAAGCACAAGAGATTTTGGCAATGCAAAAAAAAAAAGAAAAAAAGATCTGTCTGTACACAAGGACAAAAAAAAAGGTGTTTTTTTTAAAAAGGAAAACTTTTGCCAACGTTTTAATGGAAAGATTTCGATCGGCTTCCACTTTGTCTACAGATTGTGATACATACATATTTTTGTCAAAAAGAGACGAACGCACACTTTTCAGTCGTGTAAGGGTTAACAACTGGAACAGGCCACAGTCCACACGCACCACACAGGTTTCTATTCCAAACACGGCATTGTTGTATAGTCATCACTCTCCTGTACGGAAATGAAAGGTACAAACACAAGAGGTCGGGGTTCCTGTGATGATCCTGCTGCGTTTCTTGCTTCCTGTTCCGACTCCTTCCATCATCACACCTCTGCTCCGCATGAGCGCCCCCCCCCCCCGGTGTCGCCACCGCCACTGCGCGGGGGTTATTTGCAAAGTTGCATCTCTTTCCCTGTTAAATGATGTGCTGTTTTAAATAGTCTACAAAAGTGCATGTGTGCCAAGCCCGTGTCTAGTGCTGTTCCAAGTGGTTTTAAAGAAAAAAAGACAAAAAGATAGTGTGTGTTTTTTTGTTTTTCTTTTTTTTTTTATCAGTCGTTTGTTTGTTTTTGATTTAGTTCTGATTTATTTAACACTAACACTGAAGGGATAATGCTGATATCAGCTGTTTTTTCACATGATATTTTCCTCTTTTTTTTTTTCGTTGATTCTATTTGTCGCTGCATTATTAGAATATTCATTTATCATTTGGGAAACATCACCAAAGTTAGTGGGACGCGAATGGAGGCATGTTTTTGCTTGGTCTTGTGTGCGTGCGTGAGAGTGTGTGTGTGTGTGTTCGTGTACGTGTTGTGTGTGTGTGAGAGTGATGGGAAGTTGTTTCAAAGCTACAGTATAGGAGAGGACACGGTCAGATGATCCATCACTGCTGTTGGAAGAAGCGTTGTTTTTAAAAAGCAGTATTGGTCGCCACATTTCTGTTCATTTTCACCGTTTGAGAGAAGAGTGTTGTTCAGTATGCAAATGTATTATTTTTTAAGAAATGCTATTGTACTGTAAATACCATTGTGAATATTTTTGTATCATCTCGATAATATTTGTCCTTTCCATCACTCGTCGTCCAACGTAACAACCACGTACGCTCCCAGACTTCCCACCTGACCACTGACTTTTGTTTGTAACCAGCATCCGACGGCTGCGGCTCCGCCCCCTCCCCCAGGTGGGCGGAGTCCGAACGTTTCATAAGCTATTTCCTGCCGGTGGTTGCGCTTTTCTCGTCGCTCTTCCTCCTCTGTCGGACAAGTCTCGCGTGTGTTGGTCTCCTTTCCTTGCGTCAGCTCATTTCACATCTCAGACACCGACCTCAGTTTCCAAGCAATATCTCTCTCTCTTCCGCGTATTTTCAGTGAAACGCTCAACGTCGCCTCCTCATGAATTTTACTTTGAATATTTTTTTTTTTTTTAAATCAGTGCTGGTTTAGAACGACGTGGTATCGGCTGGCTTTCAGTGTAACTCGTGAGCTATGTGAATATCATCATTGTTGCTAATTGTGGATACACGGTGGTATTTTAAAGATATATCACAATCGCATATTTTAAGGAAATTTCATCATATTGTTTATATTTTTGTTATAGAAAAAAAAGTGGCTTTTTTTTAAAGAAAGCATGAGACCATATACATTTTTACCCCCCCCCCCTCCCCCCCTTTTCTTTTGTTGTTTTTGGTAAATTATTTTCTACAGGTTTTCTTATT
>JAFBJT010109901.1:318015-337202 GCA_016785325.1 Chascanopsetta lugubris
AGCAAAGATGTGTTATTTTCATCCTTTCATACAAGAACGCTGATGTTCCTCGGCTTTCGAGCGCAACAACAAAGCTACGCTGAGTAGATGGAGACATTCGGTCTGTACACCGAGTACTGACACTCATTGTTTTCATTGCAGTATTGGGTGGAACATCTTTTCCACCTTCAACAGAAAACCATAATCTACGATTGATTTTGTCAAATTTGAAACGAATGTGGTCTGGGGACCTTTATTTTGAAGGCCTCTGAGCTCCGCCACCAAACGGTCTTCAATCACCTGCCTGTGTTCTCCCTTAATGTGCGCTTGCGCCTCAGCCCCTGCTGTCACCTCCTCTCCAGCCTGTGATGAATGAATGTTCACAGAGTCTGATCCTGATGCGCGTGGGCACTGGAAATGAGATGCCGCGGATTATTCCACCGTTTGCCGTGAGAATGCACCTAATGAACGTCAGGGGACTGAAGCCCAGCGACGTGCACGGTGATGAATGAGTCGCAGAGAGGAAGCTTTTACTTTAAGTCTTTATTCAACAGACCCTGAAACCTCCCGGATCCCTTTTTCCAATAAAGAAAAAGAAAAAAAGAAAAAAGAAAACATAAAGAAAACAAAGGAAACTTGGACACTGAGCGCTTTCCTGCAAAATTTGGCATATATGTATATTGCATTATTACAGTTTTACAAACGAATGTACAACAAATACATCATAAATAGACTCTTATCGTGAGACAGTGAGGGGCCAGCTTGTACGGGGTTATTGTTCTCCCCATCTTCTTCTTCTTCTTCTTCTTCTTTTTCTTCTTCTTCTTCTTCTTACTCGCCCGGTTTATGAGGAGTACTCGTACTCCTCCGCGCTGCGGCGGCCAAAATCCATCCAGCCCAAGTAGTCCCTGTCTGCTATCCGATGGTTGGCGCTCAGCGCGCTGCTGCCTCTGCTGTTCACCAAGGAGTTTCTGCGCACGGAGCCTGGAGGAGGAGGAGGAGGAGGAGGAGGTGATGGAGACAGAAGGAGGATGAAGAGGAGGAGGAGGAGGAGGAGGAGGGAGAGAGCATGAATTTTCCGGAGCAGATTGTGGTCATGCCTCGGCTCTAAAACAAGAGCTAATGTGATGGAGGCGTGGAGAGGACGAGGCGGGTCACAAACAGTCCTCCCGCTCTGACATGGACAGTGAGTTGATTGATGCCTTTCATCTATTTTGGCAACTTTTGGGACAAACTTCTGAAGAGTTTGGCGTCTCACAGTTTTGGCGTTTGTGCCGTTCAGAGGAGAAACCGAACGCCCCTCGCCTCCCGACCGGGGGCACTTTGCTGCAGCGATGGATTTCTGTCTCTTCTGTTTGACTTTGAAGCTGTTTTTGTGTTGTTGTTTTTTTATAATTGCCCCGGTGACATAACCCAAACCCCCCCCCCCCACACACACACACCAACACATGACACCATAACAACGAGAAGGCTCCAAAAACAGCTGGACTTAGTGCTGACAACGTACCATTACCCTCCCCTTCTTTGTGTGTCCATGCATGTGATATGCACACACACACACACACACACACACACACACACACACACGCCCTGACCTCTAATCTCAGTAAAAACTCACAGTTTTGGCGTTTGTGCCGTTCAGAGGAGAAACCGAACGCCCCTCGCCTCCCGACCGGGGGCACTTTGCTGCAGCGATGGATTTCTGTCTCTTCTGTTTGACTTTGAAGCTGTTTTTGTGTTGTTGTTTTTTTTATAATTGCCCCGGTGACATAACCCAAACCCCCCCCCCCCCCCCCCCCCCCCCCCCCCCCAACACACCCCACACACACACCAACACATGACACCATAACAACGAGAAGGCTCCAAAAACAGCTGGACTTAGTGCTGACAACATACCATTACCCTCCCCTTCTTTGTGTGTCCATGCATGTGATATGCACACACACACACACACACACACACACACACACACGCCCTGACCTCTAATCTCAGTAAAAACTTCACAAATCCCTGAATGTTTCTGAGAGAAACAGAAGATGGTCTGCAATCCGTTTGCTCATCAATTGTGCGCTTGCAGGGAAACTGCTAGCACTCCACCCACACCCTCCCACACACACACACACACACACACACACACACACACACACATACACACACGCTTGCTTCAGATCCCTGGTGTGCTGCGAAGATTGGCTGCAGAAGGCTCGACAACGACACCTCCTACACCGAACCAGGCAAGTGAGCAGTGAGCACATGCAGACCTGCACCAACTCCTACCCAGAGGCTCCTACATATATATATCACTGTTATTATTATCATTACCACATGACCTGTGGCATTTGATCGATCCAGCTGTCTGAGAGCTGACTTTCTGATTCCTCTGCCTCTGAAATACCATGCTGCACCAGTCAACTCTGAATTTGAATATCTGCTGCTGTTTGAAGAGGATGTTTCTCCTTCGTGAAAACATCATTTGATGAAGTTACGTTTCACGTTTTCATCCACACTCCGACCGCCACGCAGTCATCTCCAAAGCTAGAATGATTTAACCCTGTTTGATATGAGCGCAGATTATCTACAAGGTGTGAGTCCTCTTTTCATTTCTGATCATGTTGACGGGGACAGTCCCTCCTCACCTCTGTTATTCCTAGTGTGCCTTCTATTTATGTTTTATTCAATCATGTCACCTTTTACGCTTTTTCCTTTTTACGGTGGAGCACTTTCACTGTCCGTTAAAGGCCATACTTTAGCTGTTATCCCATTTAGATGCATTAAAACTTCAGAGGACCATGTGTGTGTGTGTGTGTGTGTGTTTCTCATCTGTGAGCGGAGACACGTTGCAGCTGTGAAGCTTCACACCGACTCTGCAAAGAAACATTTTGCATCTGGACAAGAAGCCAAGCGAGAACTTCAGATGTGGAAGGCTGAGTGTGTGCGTGTATGTATATGCGTGTGTGTGTGTGTGTGTATGTATATGCGTGTGTGTGTGTGTGTATGCGTGTGTGTGTGTGTATGCGTGTGTGTATGCGTGTGTGTGTGTGTGTGTGTGCGAGTGTGTGTGCGTATGTGTGTGTGTGTGCGTGTGTGTGTGTTAGGCGACAAGATATTCCCTGACTGTGTCTCTGAGCCCTGAACATGAAGATCTGTGACAGCGCACCGAGGTTTGTGTTTGTTTGCAGTGAAATGAAATGGGATCGAAGTGACCGGGAGTTTGAAAAAAAAAAAAATAAAAGAAGAAGAAGGAAAGGGAAATAGCTATGTAGAACGAGGATGGCCGGAAAGGCTGCGCACACTAATACGCGCTCTTCCAAACCACAAAAGCTTTTGAGAGCCACTAATTCATTTCACAAAGCTGGGTGAGCACTGATTCCAGTAATTAGCCACGCTGAGGGGAGGAGAGTGACTCATCTGTCAATATCAAGATTTTCTCTCCAATTCTGTTGTTTTTAGTGTATTCACATAATCTCTAAGTCTTTGCATGAGTAGCAAATGCACCAGCACACACACACACACACACGTACACACACACACACACCTTTCGTGGAGGAGATGAGTCTTGCCAGCAGCTCACTGAGGTTGGCTCGGGAGTCTCCGTCCTCCTCGGCCGAGGGCAGAGCTTTCATCTGGGGGGCAGAGCGGCTTTGCCGGAGGTGGGGCTCTCCCGAGCTGTGGGCGTCGGACCCGTGGAGGGCTGCGCGAGGAGCACACACTCAGCCGGCGGTTACGACAAATCACTGCAACATTGACAAGGGTGTCACTTCCCCTACCTTGGGAGGGTGCAGGGAGGGAGCGCTGGCCCTCGTCTGGGTGCTGGGAGGAGAGGGGGAGCCCCAAGCAGCTGGTGCACAGCACCGCCAACAGGACGCAGACGCACAGCCCCGCAGTCATCTGGGCAGAGAGGGAAACACAGGGGGGTGGGGGGTCAAACGTTGGGAGACCATTGAGTCCAGAGCGTCCAAACTAACGACGAGTGTGACCGAGCCGACTGACAGGAACAGCGCGGTCACACACACACACCATCACTCGGGGGGGGGGCACCGCACAATAACAGCACAACAGCTTTTGTGACTGTGGACGACTGGGTCCTGAGCTCCAGGTCCCATTCACCCGAGAGCAGAGAGACTGCCTCATTTCCGTTCATTCACCCCCAACACACACACGTAATCCGACAGAGTACAGAAAGTGAACTGAAGCTGGAATGTGATCAATATTATTACATTCAAACTCAGGTTAATTACTCATGTTGGGGAAGAACAAAAAAAGAAACTACCTATGTGTCTCGTTCTGTCCATGTATGAAAATGTGAATGTAAACGGTTGGTAAAAGAAAAAGAAAAAATGCCACATGAATAAATCCTGTACAATTAAAACCTTCTTGTCTTGTGTCAATGAAGAAGAAGATAAACAGTAGTTGTCTTACCGTGAGAAAAGAGGTGGAGCGTGTTGGACGAGTGGGTGAGACTGAGGAGAGTTCTTCTCTACTGAGTGGGAAGGATGCCCCTTTTATACTCCCCGCTCAGCACCCTGTGTGTGTGTGTGTGTGTGTGTGTGTGTGTGTGTGTGTGTGTGTGTGTGTGTGTGCGTGTGAGTGTGTGTGTGCGCGTGTTTATGCATGCACCGCCTCAATCTGTGTATCCCTCTGTGTGTTTATGAGGTTAATGTGAGTGTGTTTGTTAGAATCTTTGCAATTCAACAGCGTCTCAGTCTTATTAGCTGTTGCTTATAATAAAATGTATCATAATGTGTGTGTGTGATTTGAAGAATTGCATCACCCCTTGAGTTAAAAGTGTAATGTTGATATTACTCCGAAATAATTTTTGCTGAGAATTTGTACATTTTTAATTGTGTGCGTGTATGTGTGTGTGTGTGTGTGTGTGCGTGTGCAGTGCAGTCAGGCAATGTGTGGGTGTGTATGTGTGTATTTGTGTGTGTGTGTGTATGTGTGTGTGTGTGTGTGTGTGTGTGTGTGCAGTGCAGTCAGGCAATGTGTGGGTGTGTATTTGCACACACCCACACGTGTATTAGAAGTGAGCGGATGTTCACACTTTAAAAAAACATCCAGAGGGGGCAGGAAGGAGCAGGTTGAATCGAGACATCAGCCCCCCCCCCCCCCCCCCCCCCCCCACNNNAACGGAAAAACCCCCCCCCCCCCCCCCCCCCCACTCTAACCGTGCAGGATTAACTCTGCCCATCGCTCACACAGGTGCAGGCGCAGACAATCAGTCAGCCCGGGTCAATGGCTATCGATAAGCTGTTGGGAGTGAATGGGCTTTATTAATGAGCCTGCGTCAGGGGCCCTATGAGCTTTATGTTCACCTGCTGTGATAATGTGGACAAGAACATGTGGAGTCAATGAGGCTGTTAACTAAAGGCTCACATCTTCCACGGGGGGGGGGGGGGGGCTATATTCACTGCCATGGTGTAATTAGGACACATCTGAAATCCAGAGTGTGACTCCCACATAAACACACACACGCGCGTAAGCGCGCAAACACACACTGACTTGTTTATCAACGATTCATACTAATAAGAATAATTCATGGATCTGTATTAAAAATGCTAAGAGGGCTGAGTCTGTGAAATTTGAAGAGAAAAAGTGGTTTTGCATCTGAATAATTTATTGCTGATGTTTACTGACGGAGTGTATGACATCATTTATCACATGGTACAATTTGAAGGAGAAAGATTTTCTTTTCTTTTTTTAGAAATACTAATAAACGTGTAAGACGTATCATCTTCATTTTCTTCCTGGGTAATAATCTCGCTGAGGTTTGATGAAAGTCACGTCCAAGTGTCGTGAGGTCATTTTGTACTCACGAGGTCCTGACAAAATAAGTGACAAAATGACCAGAATTTTACACACTGCACCTTTAAGAAAACTCAAATATTGAGATGTCTCTACCAGAGGAACTGTCCCTGTAAACACGGCAGCTGTGTGCATTAAGTTTCCACAATAACTCGATCTGGAACAGTCATCAGTGCACAATTGACTCAGTCTGTGTTGTTGTCAGTTGATACCAACTGATCACCAACATGTGTCTGTGGGCTGTTCTACTCCTGCAGTCACTGTAGTCAGTGTTTGACAATCACACTCCATCCACCGTCTGTGGCTCGGTGCCCAATTACGATGATTTGAGGAGCTGACGGAATAGAAAATCCGTAGGCCTCCATCACACACTGCCGGTGGTCAGTCATCGCATATTCACTTTGTGTCAAAAGGACTGTATTTTAAATTCTAATGCCAAGAACAAATTTGGCCGACTGAATTAATGAGAGGAAGACAACTGAATATTCCCACTGCGCACACTTAATAAACAAACACACGGAGCACCGGCATGAATATTTGACTTCAGCTGATAAAGAAGACACAGTCTGTAATGACTGACAATGTCAAGTATGTGCTACTTACCCTTTACACTGCTCATTGTCCAGATACCGTTGTTGTTTTCTAGGATTGTACGCACACGAATCGGTTCATAAACGTGTCTGCAGCTTCCAGCCAGTTGTAACAGATGGGATCATTCGACTAAATACTGGCGTCACGCTATTGGCTTCCTGATTTCCACGACTCAGCACAAATCATTCCAAAGTCGAGGGTATAGTTTAAAGGCGACCGTGTTAATTGATACGGTCTTCTTTTTGAGTCCTATATATTTCAGTTGTATTTCATGCTACCCTTTATATGGTGCTGTCACCTTTGGTGGCATGGTAGAAGCCCCAGAGGTGAAAATATATGTATTTCCACAGTATTGTCACATCATAAACTCCATGTCATGTTCAGCAGTGATTTGTGATTGTTTGGAAGCACCTGAGGATCAGCTGGAGCGTGTTGTTAGAAACAGCCTCTGGTGCCCTCACAGGAACCATCAATGTCCACATGAAATTTGAATGGCGACTGAATGACGACCAACCTGCAGACATCGACCGTCTCTGCAGAAGTGTGTTCCAGTCAAAGTTAACGCTTCCTGGATCTGACATTTCCCATGAACGGCATTACTGTTTAACTCTCACTCGGAGTTAATTATTTCATCACCGTGGCAACGTAGTAATGGGCACCTGGCGTCGGCGCCGAGAACTCCCGTTCTTCGGCTTCATTTTCTAAATGAGGACATTTGTAAATCAGTAGAAACAGTGTGGCAGCTAGAATGTGAACTCACTGCTGGTTGTGGGAGACGCCGTCCTCTCATGGAGAAACTCTGCGGTTTAGAGATGATGAAGTACACAGTGTGCTCGGAGTTCAAGTGAGAGAACTGCGTGGCAATGGCAGAGACATCAGGAAGCCTCTCCATCTATCCATTATGTGTAAAGTCAATCCTGTGGGAGTGGGAGTGGGAGTGGTCAAGGTCCGGGGGCAACTTGATATCATGTGAGAGGCTGTGAGCGCCCAGGACGGGTCACACACACACACACACACACAAACAAATAACTTCTCACTCTCACATTCCCACCTACGGCTGATGTAGAGTTACAATGCTAAACTTGAGTTTACATAAGTCTTTAGACGATACGGGAGGAAAAGAGGACACAGAGGACTGAACCCACTCACAGTGGTTGGTTCAAAAGCACCAGCCAACCATCCACCATGACACCTGGAGGGTAAAGTCACACTGGGAACATACGTATCCCGTTTCATCACGAGCCATTAAAAAAGCCATTTTTTGCAGTAATAGGCATTTACTCTCAGTTCGAATAACTCTGCAAATCATATACATTTTATAGGCTCCAGCATAACAATAATAAAACAAACAATAATAATAACAATAATAATAATGATAATAGCATCATCAACAACAAGAACAAGAATAGTAATATTGATAATGCTATTATTATTATTATTATTATCATTGTTATTATTGTTATTATTATTGATATCAGACAGGAATCTAAGACTAAACTACAGGTTCACCCAGTGAAAACCAACTTCCATCTATTCCACCATCTCGAGAAACAAGCAACAACATCCCAGCTGTGACTCAGGTCGTTCAGGGAGTGGAGAGCCGAGGTCATGGCAGAGGGAGTGTTGAAGGCACGGTGACCCTCATGGTGCTGACTGACTGCTGCGTTTGTCCCACATCACCGCTTCATAAGGCAGTGAGGTTCATTCACGGAGGGTTATCGCCCTCAGCCACAGGTACAGCAGCAACACTCACACTATATAGGCTCCAGCATAACAATAATAAAACAAACAATAATAATAATAACAATAATAATAATAATAATGATAATAGCATCATCAACAACAAGAACAAGAATAGTAATATTGATAATGCTATTATTATTATTATTATTATTATTATCATTGTTATTATTGTTATTATTATGGATATCAGACAGGAATCTAAGACTAAACTACAAGTTCACCCAGTGAAAACCAACTTCCATCTATTCCACCATCTCGAGAAACAAGCAACAACATCCCAGCTGTGACTCAGGTCGTTCAGGGAGTGGAGAGCCGAGGTCATGGCAGAGGGAGTGTTGAAGGCACGGTGACCCTCATGGTGCTGACTGACTGCTGCGTTTGTCCCACATCACCGCTTCATAAGGCAGTGAGGTTCATTCACGGAGGGTTATCGCCCTCAGCCACAGGTACAGCAGCAACACTCACACTACGGACACGTGTTGTCTCTTTTTACGGCAGCGGGCGTCATGATCTCACCACACTATGTGTCTGTTGACGGCTGTGTACTGTCACTCGATTGGATTCCCTAAACCCTGAAATCCTATGGAACTGCAATCCCGCTCCTCCTGGCTCCCAAACCTTTTAGCCCGCACGAGTCCCAGCTGTCACTCAGGAGAGACCTCAACTCAGCCTGACAATAGTATTTACATTTGATGCCTTGTGCAACTTCCCCACTCTCTGTAGGTGCTTCAGCGTCTTCTCCAGGCGCCGTCACAAGGCCTGAGAGTGGGAGGTGAGGCCGTGGCCGTTCAATTTAGAATTAATTAACCGTGTGGTGTGGGAGGCGCGCATGTGTGCGATACTGCTTGTGTATTTGTCTGAGTTTCTACATGAGGTGGATATAACATGTTTGTGTGTGTGCGCGCGCGCGTGTGTGTGTGTGTTCGAAGCGCGGATCGAGAGCAGCCTGGAGGCAACCTGTTGAGCACGACTATTCTCTCACCTCCCGATGTGGGCGAGCAAGAAGTCGTCCTCCTGTGAGCCGAGGATCTGAACACGTCCAGCGCACATCTGGAGCGGCGGGTTGACTTTGCGTGGTTGTTGGGGACAGTGATCGGCGTTGGAGCGCGTTCTGTCTGTTCGAGGAGCAGAGGGAGACAGTGAGGGACCCCTGGCTGAGGGCATCCACAAGAGCCGGGGTATGTGTGTCGTAAACATGCTCAATAATGCATAGATCTATTAATGCATCTGTCTCATTGCTATTGTCTCACAGGCGCACACACTGATATGCACTTTGGGCCAGAGGACCATTTTCAACACTATATATATGTAAATACATATAATACATATATATACATACATACACATATATACAGATATATATATATATATATATATATATAGAGAGAGAGAGTGAGAGAATGAAAACAGTGGATACACATATATATGTGTGCATCCTGATTCCTGGCACCTGCCAGAGAGCCTTTGAGAGCTGAGGATAGCTCCACCCACTCTCTCTCACTGCAGCCTCCACCTGGAGTTTGGTCCTTTGTTCTATGCTTTGTCTGTTTTGAGTAATGAATGTTACTTTGATCACAAGTTGGTTCCATGCGTTGCTTCCCAAAGAGTCGGTGTCGTAACAATAGTCCACATGATGCTTTCTGTGCTAAATGTGTTGAAGAAGTCACGTAAGCTGCGATTCTCTGAGTCAAACTGTGCTTCAATTTCGATCTCAGCAGGAGCCTCGTGTCACAAGGAACATTACATACTGTACACTCCTCTGTTAGCTTCTATAAGAATAACAGAGAGATAGAGAGTGTGTGTGTGTGTGTGCATGTTCGCGTCATGAAGAAAGAAACAAGTTGAATTTGCAGCGTGTGTGGAACTTGACATCAAAATGATGTCACAAATGACTAGACTTCATTTAATGATGTTAAATACAGGCTCTGCTATAGAGGTTTCAGTTAATCGTTCATGGGCTGAATAAATAAATAGGTCAACTTACATGTTTTTGTCATGAGCTGACTATCTATGCATGTAATTAAAGGTGCAGTTGTGAGATTCAAGTGAAACCACTTCCAGTTCTATAGGAAAAAATGGAATATAATGTGTCATATGACAGAGAGAAATGCTGTTTTTGTTGTCTTGTGTGGAAGTACAGTTAAATCTACTTTTGTTGTGTACTTCTGTCTTTTTGTCGAACAAATGTAGCGCTGCAGAAAAGAATGTCCACTTGGACACCTGAATGTTTTGTTTTTTGAGAATTGAATGTATGTGTGCAGCCCATTAATGTATATCTGCAGAGGGAGGGTGTCCTCTCTATTTCGTGACATTGTGACTTTCCCATGACATCATTTACAATGATGATATCAAATGACAGGGATTAACTTCCAACCCTGAGCTTTAAAGGTGCAGTGTGTACGATTTGGTGACCTCTAGAGGTGAAGTTGCATGTTGTTGTATCCATCACCTCACCCTCACCCTTCTGAACAAGCAGGAGAACCTATGGTAGATTTCAGTTGTCATTCAAACTCAACTGATGCATCGTACATCCACTTTAAGAACTGTAAAAACATGGTGGCCCCCATTGGGTGGATCCACTTCCTCAAGTAAATATACAGTAACGGGCTCATTTAAGGGGAATGGAGAAAAAAGAAAACATTTATGTGATTATAAATTCATGACAATGTCAATATGTAATTGTTTTGTACTGTTTTCGAAGTGACAAAAATCGTACACACTGCACCTTTAATACGTCTCAAATGTGTGACAATTCATTCATGCTGCATTCACACACACACACACCCCAACCATGCACTTGCGTGATTGATTCTGTCATGTTGAAATCACCTCACTTGACAGAATGCGCGTGGTGTCATGTGTCGTCACATCCCAACCAGCCGCCGCCAGTGACCCTCGCCACACGGGGCGTAAAGCGCCGTCCTCATCTGGAGAGCTGAGCCGCTTCAGCAGCGACAACCATCACACACTCACACACACACGTGCACCAGTGTGTCGGCTCTCTGTCCGCTCACTGATGAATGGCAACATGGTGGCGCATGGAGACGCTGCAGCAGCAGCGGCGGCACTCAAGTCCCAATTAATTCGGTTTCAAGTGTGATGTGAAAAAGACACCTGGACCCTCGGCTCCCCTGATCCCCTTTATGCACTCACACAAGCACACGCTCTCACACACACACACACACACACACACACACAGGAGCCGGAAGGAAATAATAGATCAAGAAATATAGTGGCTGCGTGGCGTGGAATAACATAAACTGATTACACGCCACGTTTATTCGTCTTACTCTTCAGGAGCTCATAAGCTTTCTCTCTCATCTTCTCTCTCGTTCCTACGCCGGGAAAAAACACGAACACAATTCCAAATCTGTAAATCAATCGGAACCTGGGCAAATCTCCTCCAGGAACACAGAGGAAAAGTTACTGAAGCAGATGTTTAACTCCTCCCTCCGCTGGGTTCATTTCCAAGCGTGAAACTTGGATTTTCATTGCAGGCTTTGGCCGATTGCTCTGCGTCAAGTGAAGGAATCTCCCCGGAGATGGAGCAGCACTGCGGACAGGACAGGAAGACCTATTGCACTACGTGCTTTCCCATCAATTGTTCTGACACGAGGGTTGATGAGCACAAACTCGCCTCCCCGCAGCAAAGGGCCCGACATGATGGAGACGCTCACACGTATTATTAGGTGAAAATTGTCCGAACCTCCGCGTTCTCGTCCCGTGTTGCTCCTCCCATTTTGGCCCAGAGACATCCCCATGCACAGAATGGAAGATGTAAATTGATCTAAAGATGGAAATTAACTCGACCTCTGAAGCGACCCCCGCCCCCCCCCTTCCCCCTCCGTGCTCCTTGAGAGGTGAGTGACGTGGGCGAAGGAGGAGGAGGAGGAGAGGATGAGGGATGGCTCCGATAAGAGAGGGGTGGAGGGAGCGACTGCGCTGCCGCTCCTTCTAATCACTTAGTAATTAACAGGCACGTCAGAAACCTGAGCTCTGCTGGACCAAAGGCTCTCTGCATGATCAATAGTATTGATCAGTCTTAATGAAAACATTGTTTCACCTGTCTGCGGAAATGTACTCTCCTGCATCGGCTCCATCGGATTCTACAAGTACACAGAAACGTTATCTGATTTTTTTTATTTATTAATTAATTGTTTTTTTGTTTTTTGTTTTTTTTTTTTATATAAAAGGTGCAACATGTAAGATTGCGGTCATTTTTGTGATGTATTTGTTCACATTTGTTTGGCCCATTACATTTCTCATGGTTTCATTCCATTTGCCTCCATGTCAGCGCGTGAAAACACAGCAGCTGAATCCTGCGGGCTCTTACCTGTTCGCTCAGCTCGGCAGCGGCGGCGGTGTTGATGATCCGCTCGGCGTTCCGCTCTGTCAAAGGTCTGCTGAGAAAAGTGGAAAGTGGTTAGAGGAAAAAGAGGAAAATTACAGTTTATGACACCGATTAACATCAATCACATGACAACCTGGTATCATCATGTGAAATATGACCTGATGCAAAAAGAACCTTGTCCTTATCCTGAAATGCTTCTATGTTGGTCTCCCACATACACAACGTCTTAAAGGTGCAGTGTATACATTCTTTTTGTCACTTCTAATCATACGTATTTACAATTCATTACAAAACAATTCCATACTGACATTTTCATGAATTTATAATCACCTAAATGTATAAACTTTACCACATCACTTCCATGGTGCTGTCACAGCCTCCACAGGGCTTGCCAGGTCAGTCCAGGTGACAGTCAAGAGGCCACGCCCTTAAATATGGATCATTCTAAATGCCGATAAAATGAAAATAAGCACAGGAAAACATGTGACCGAAAGCGTAGTTGGTACCGAGCTTGAATTGACCCCAAAAGTTGACCAGTTTTAGTCTCTGGGGACTGACTCACGTTTGGAGCCAGCCTCAAGTGCCACCCTGTCAACTGCAAGTCTCTCCTCTCCTAAGTCTCCCCCAGTCTTCCCTATCAGCCTCAGCCAACAGCCTTGGAGGTTGGCGCTTGGAACTAGGCCAGAACTTGTCGGAACTAAACATCAATGGCTGTTAGTACTACTGTTAGAACTGCTGACCTCAGTATATATTCATTTCTGAGTATGAGGAGATATGACTGTGCATTTGATCTTTTTTTTCATCTGATATATTTCACAATAATATCAACTTTTAATTGTAAGACCTATTTTTTCTCAGTGTGAAAAAAAACCAACTTTTTTACGTTTGACTTCGACAGGAAAATGTTTCATAACCAGCACTATTAAAGAAATGAACCTGGGCTGGAACAGTGGCTTTCGAGATCTATATTTGTTCTGAGTAAATTTGCTCTGCGGCAGCAGATATTTATATATGTGCAGAGCAGCCAGATTTCTGCCCTCGGCTACTTTCTTACAAACTGCTCCTGCGTGTCGCGACCTTTGTCCTGCTCTCTGGATGACTTGTTGTGTAACAGCATGACTTTGTGATTTGTTTAAAAAGTGTTTGTGTATCTGGAGGGTGTGATGCTTTGTGAGGGAAAACGTGTCTGCTGCATTTTTGTCTTCCTCCAAATAAATCCAGGCGCCACATTTCTCATAAACACAGCAACTGTACGAGGCCTCCTGGCCTTTACCTCATCCGTCCAGTGCTTCAACTTAAAGGTGCAGTGTGTAAGATTTGTCATTGTTGTCACTTCTAAAAACATTACAGAACAATTACATCCTGACATTTTTATGAATTTATAATCACCTAAATGTTTGGGTTTTTTTCATTACCCTTAAATGGGCCCATTAATGTAAATTTACAGGACGAAGGGGGTCCTCTATGGGGGCTGCCATGTTTTTACAGAGGTAAATGTGGATGAACCAGAGGTTCCCCTTCATGCTCAGAAGGGTGAGTGAGAGGTGATGGATATAGATATGCAACTTCACCTCTTGATGTCACCAAATCTTACACACTGCACCTTTAAAGCTTAGTATCAATGATACCAGGAGAATGAAGAATGGCCTATGGAAATTAGCTGATCAATACATTTTAATTAAATGTTTGACAAGATGTTTTCAACTGTAACCCCCCCCCCCCCCCCCCCCCCCCCCCCCCTTAAACTATGGGCTCAGACTGCGGAGCAGCTCTCTGGAGGACAATATTACCCATAATCCCACACTGTTGCCACTATACATTGTCTTACATCCCTGCTCTGGTGAAGCCCGGGTCAATGCACAAGTGTGTTATCTCACATTCCGTGGACGGCGCAGTCTGCCGACTACATCTGTGTGTTGGATGTTAGAATATTTTGCAACCAATTAAGTTGATGAGGGTTCATTAAGTCATGGCACATGTCTGAGGCTGGAGCAATTAAAAAGCTTCTGATGAAGAGGTGGCCTGGGACACGGAGAAGTGGAGGGCCAGAGCAGGACTAAAAAAAAGGAGTATTCAGGAGGGAGTGTGACTAATGATGATGTGAAGTGAATTCGTATCATCAGCGGAGAGACACAGAAAAATTGCATCATGTGAAGTGAACTAACGGTATCTATGCATTTAGCAGGATTGATGTTAAAGGTGCAGTGTGTAAGATTTGGTGACACCTAGTGGTGAAGTGTTGTATCCATCACCTCACCCTTCTGAACATGCAGGAGAAGCTATGGTAGACTTACTACTAAGGCAGCCATTAAAACTCAAACGATGTTTTGTACGTCCACTCTGGGCTACTGTAAAAACATGGCGGCCCCCGTAGAGAGGACCCGCTCCTCATGTGAATATACATTAGTGGGCTCATTTAAGGGTAATGGGGAAAAATAAAACATTTAAGTTATTATAAATTCATGAAAACGTCAGTATGTCATTGTTTTAGAATATTTTTTAAAAGTGACAAAAATGACTGAAATATTACACACTGCACCTTTAACCCCTTACTTAAACGGACACTGGGAAATGCAGTCGCCTCTATGTGGCCGTGTGTGTGTGTACAGTCAGACTCGGAGGCACAGAAGCCTGGTAACTGTGGCCCTGCTTCACAGTGATCTGCAGGAAAGTCATTCTCCTGCCTCCGTGACTCTGCTGTGTCTCAGAGCTGCATTTGAAATGAGCCTGGGGGGGGGGGGGGGGGGTGTGTGGAGGGGGGGGGGGGGGGGGGGGTTGTGTCGATATAGGTTATTCCCACTGAGCAAACACACACATCAAACATCCTGCTGGAGACCTGACTCCTACCTGGAAACCTGCTCTATTACCGTTTAGCTCAAACTGAAATTTGAACATTAATCTTTAAAAAACTCTATTTTGTCACACTGACTGTGTGCATGACACATACAATCTACATGAAGCAAGCTGTCAATCAAATTAAAGATACAGTGTGTGAGAGTTAGTGCCATCTACTGGTGGAGTTGCATGTTAAACCTGAACATCCTTCCTTGTAGGAGAACCTCTGGTATCGCTCTCTGTTTTCATTCTAATTCAGCAGGTGTTTAGTTTGTCCATTCTGTCAGAAGGTGCAGTGCAACACTGCAGCTTCCACAGACACGACCTGCTCCTGAGGTAAACACCTCATTCAGCGTTATCGTGACGACAGCAACACATGCATGAGCACTCATTAAAGCATCCATACAGATATTCACTGTTTCATTTCTGCCAAAAATGACATTTTACATGAATCCCACACACTTGTCGAGGTATTTAATGATGTATGTGTATGTATGTATGTATGTGTGTGTGTGTGTGTGTGTATGTATGTGTGTATGTATGCATGTATGTGTGTGTGTATGTATGTGTGTGTGTGTGTGTATGTATGTGTGTGTATGTATGTATGTATGTGTGTGTGTGTGTGTGTATGTATGAATGTATGTGTATGTGTGTATGTATGTGTATGTATGTGTGTATGTATGCATGTATGTGTGTGTATGTATGTATGTGTGTGTATGTGTGTATGTATGTATGCATGTGTGTGTATGTATGTGTGTATGTATGTATGTATGTATGTATGTATGTATGTGTGTGTATGTATGTGTATGTATGTATGTATGTGTGTGTGTGTATGTATGAATGTATGTGTGTGTATGTATGTTTGTATGTATGTATGAGTGTATGTATGTGTGTATGTATGAATGTGTGTATGTAAGTATGTGTGTGTGTGTGTGTGTGTGTGTGTATGTATGTATGTATGTATGTGTGTGTGTGTGTGTGTGTGTATCTATGTATGTATATGTCTATGTTTATACAGAATATCCCAGCTAATATCTTCAGTCAGTTTACACCCAAGTTCTAGGGAAGAAACTATCTATTAAATCTGTTTTTCAAATAATTACCCAGCTTCAAACTTTTAAAAAATGACTCTTCCTTAACAGTTGGATGCACAACGTGAATAAATCAAAACATCCAGAGGTTGTATGAGTATCTAGGATCAGGCAACTGCTGCTCATTTCTTCTGAAAATATACTTTTGAATCAGTGGGAAGGTTTGTTGCACATTGATCGACCTGATCATGCACAACTGTAAGACCTCATATTCAGCCCCATATGTTTTTATTTGTAGCTCATCCTGTGTGTTTCAGTGTTTTGTCTTAATAGGTTGGTTTTTTTTGGAGTTTTTCCACTGATCTACTGAGAAGAGATTAACACATTAATGCAGCTCCATAACTCATGTCATGGCAGTTAAGTACAAATCCATTAGACAAACCAGATCATTAAATATTAAACAGGAGCCATAATAGTCGTTGGGACTGATGATCACGTACTGTACACGTACAGTATGTGCGCACACTCCTGCACATCAGCTGTTGGCCGGCTGTGTGTATTTGTGATCCAGGAAGTAATTATCTAATAAAAGAAGATGAACAACAATCATTATCGCTCATGGAGGGAAATCATTAACCAGATATGAACCTGCCTCACATAATCTCTATTGATCGGCGCACGTTGTAAATATCAAACACCGTATCGATCACAAGGGGGGAAATTATTATCCCGTCCACTGCACGTGACGTCTTCTTGAAGGAGATTCATGACCGTGTTGGATCCACGCAGGCCTGTTAATATCAATGTGGAAACAAATTATATTTAAAACAGGTCTCTGTTGAGAATGAGACCCTGTGTATAATGAGATTACCTGTACAAATAAAGGTTAAACGAATAAAATACATGTATATTTGTACGCAACAGCAGAAACACCTTCATGGATCGTTGAGCTGCAGTTTGTTGTGGGTGAGACTGAATCTGAACATTGTTTACAGATGTCCACTGAAAATACGAGATGATATTAACATGTGATGGATGGAAATCCTCATGAACGACAGAACCAGTGGGATCATGATGATTTATTTTTGTGTAACCGCTGGAATACATGTGGTCCCGGCCTAAAAACAGTCTTGTTTTTGCACAATATGACTACTGACAGATTTGGTTCAAAGGTGAGGTGTGTAAGATTTGGGCAATTTTTTTTACTTCTACAAATATTACAAAACAACTACATTCTGACAATTTCATGAATTCATAATCAGCTGAATGTATTATTTTTCTTCGGTTACCCTTAAATGAGCTCATTAATGTATATTTCCAGGTCCTCTCTACGGGGTCCGCCATGTTTTGACAGTAGCCCAGAGTGGACGAACTTAACACCTTTTGAGCTTTGATGACAACTGAAGTCTGCCATAGGTTCTCCTGCATGTTCAGAGGGGTGGAGGTGATGGATACGACAAGCAACTTCACCTCTAGAGGTCACCAAATCATACACACTGCACCTTTAAGGTTTGATGGAAGTTTAGTCTGATCAGGTCCGACTTATCACTGGTCACTGGCTCTACTCATATTCTGAGGGTATTGCTTGTTATTAACATTTATTGATTATGAACAAGCTAAAAGATGATTCAGAATATCTAAACTAAGAGCAGCATCACACATTAATGTGCTCAAATGTGTTTTTGGATCAAGCCCATTCCTGGTCAACGTATCTAATGAAGGTGAAGGTCAACGTCATAAAATCTAATGAGAGTTACATCATTTAGATTCATGTTTGGTTGTAGAGATGCAAAATTTGAGATTTTACTTTTGACTTGCACGACCCTGCCCGCATAATAAAATGTGTGATACTATGTAAAGGTGAGCACATGTAACCATGTCACCAGAGGTTCATCTGTGATGCGGCATTGACCAGGGACAGTGACAAAGTCATAGGAAAGTGATCTCAGACCTGTAAACCTCAATGAATAACAATAATAAATCTTCCGTCTCTTGAAATCAATAAACCGATTCAAGCACGCCTGGGTTCAAAGACCTGGATTACATCCACCAATCACTGGGGTCAAAATGATGTAGTGGCCAAATAGTGGTACTGCACCCTCTGTGACTGTCAGATGCTGCCATGCTACCTATCGTTTCCACCCATAATCTAACATCTGGAGTCTGGCAATAAATCTTCCAGGTCCATTATGATCGTTCACTCATCCCTCACCAGTATTTTGCTGGTTAAAATTCTACCACTTCTTCTTCCCATTCGAAAGGATGGGCCTGAAAACCAACGGGTAAAAGGAAGACGCTGGTGCAACTGCTCAATGTGCCGCATAAGGAGCAAATATTAACACAGAGATGGCCATTTTTCTTCTTCATGTGTTTAGTGTTGTGACATAATGGCATAAAGCTTCAGTTTAAAAGGTGCAGTGTGTACGATTTCTGTCGTTTGTTTCCACTGAAGTCTACCGTGGGTTCTCCTGCATGTTCAGAAGGGTGAGGGCGAGGTGATGGATACAACATGCAACTTCACCTCTAGATGTCACCAAATCCTACACACTGCACCTTTAAAGTGTCTCATGTCTGAATCAGAGGGAATAAACTACAGCATGAGATCGCAGCAGCACAATGTTGAGGATCCTGGTGTGTTTTTGAAACGTCTCACACTTGTGTTACTGAGGAGATGAGTATCAGTCGTCCGCACTCTGCAGACATGACTACAGCTGCTCTCTCTCTCTCTCTAAGCCTGTCATCCTTCTCCTAACACTTGTTGGATGCTGAGGACTGACAGAGAGAGAGAGAGAGAGAGAGAGAGAGAGAGAGAGAGAGAGAGAGAGAGAGAGAGAGAGAGAGAGAGAGAGAGA
>JAFBJT010109901.1:337237-349050 GCA_016785325.1 Chascanopsetta lugubris
AGAGAGAGAGAGAGAGAGAGAGAGAGAGAGAGAGAGAGAGAGAGAGAGAGAGAGAGAGACTCCTTTGTGTCTGTCTCTCCCTCAGGATGATCATTCATTAGGCATGTGCAGAGTTTGGCAGCCATCGGCTCTGTGAGGGTTCAGAAATGGCATCTGACACAAATTTGGCAATTAGCAGAACAAACATGTCGGGGGCCAACACCACCACAAGAAGACGTGCCCCTGTCCACAGAGGACTCCAGGACGGTCAGCGAGAGCTTCGGTGCGAGGGAGGCTGACGTCCTTGAACTCCATGCGTTACTGTAGCCGACTAGAAGCAATTCATCAAATCTAAATGATTTGGCCGGGAGAATATTCTTGGACGACTGTCAGAGGTTGTGAATATTGTCATTCCAGCTTTGACTGATCCCTCCCATCACTGTCTACCACTGATCCAGGATCAGGATCATTTAATTTGATGGATTTATTTCTTCATTCTATCTCTATTTTTATGTTTTCTTAATCTATATTGTGGAATTATGTGCACTCAAGCTCATCACCGGTTTTATTATGTCATTCCTGACTTTATCGTCACAGACTTGTACTTACTGGTTCGTTATTTGACTGTTTTTAGAGTTCTACGTGATCATTTGTGTGAGCCACTGGATGCTTGACTTTGCCTTGTGGGGGTGAATTCTGTATTTATCCATCTATCCGTCACAGAAAAAGGCCACCGAGACTCCCTCTCTTTGACTATACTGTTTCACCCCATTCTGGGGGACCCAGAGATGCTCCCAGTGACATCTGGGTCCATCCTGGGCTCCGACAGGAGGTCGTTTATGAGGGGGAGTTGGAGCATGAAGAGTTGTGAGGGGGGAAGACAGAGTAGAGTCGCTGCTCCTCCACAGTGAAGGGAGGTCAGATGTGATTCAAGCATCTCATCAGGATGTTTCCGGTGCCGCTTCCACTGGAGGTTTTCCAGACACACCCAGCTGGGAGGGAAGACCCTGGGGTAAAGCCTGGGAACACCACAGGGTCCCCCAGGAGCTGCTGGAGGGGGGAGGGGTGGTTTGGTACTCCCCTGCTTCGTCAGCTGCCATCACAGCACCACCCGGAGAAGCAGGAGATGGAGATCATCAAGGATGAAGTTGGACAAAAGTGATGCAGCCGTGGTCAGTCATATAACCTGGTGTTGGGTCTGCGGGACGGTCCATGCTGCCTTAGAACTGGATTCTACATTTCTGCGATAGGAGCGGCAGTGGCTCAGTGGTTAGAGCAGTCGCCTTTGGAAGCAAAGGTCACTGGTTTGAATCCCACTCAGGCCCTGCTGTAGTGGACCCTGGCCCTGACACTGATACCCCGAATGGCCCTATGCGTACTGGTAGAAATACCCCGGAACCCAGATCACTGGATATAGAAGCGGTTGAAGATGACATGACATGACATGACAGTTCCCCGTTTCAACTAATGCACGTCTCAAAATACACCCAAGCACAATAAGGTAAGTAGGAATGAGATATATATCAATGTCGGTTGATGATTTCATTTACAAAAAATGGTCATCTTAGTCACAGTCTATAAAAAAAATGCTCACTGCATTGTGATCTGCAAAGAACAGACATTTTATAACATCTACATGTCGTGACATGACTCAGCAAACTCCCTCAGAGGACAGCTCATGTTGGGACTGTTTGGTAAACCTCAGTTTTTGAGGTTGGGGAGAACTTTCCAACACATCCAACCTGGCATACACTCCAACCGCTTGCTTTTTGGTGACTACGTGAAAGCATTGTCACAGATGGCCATGGAATATAAAACTGTGACCGTTACTCAGGGGAGAGCTTTGAACACCTGCTGTGTCCTTCTGCAGGTTCACAAGGAAACTTATATATCTGCTTTGAAGACAGTGTGAGAGCCATTTTGCACATTCGCTGAACACTTTCAAAACCCATCCTGACATATGATGAAGAGATGTTAACATGACAGTATAGGATCAACACGATGGTCTCTGGCACTGAGCCTGCACTGCTGATTTCAAATCAGTGCACATTAGAGGAGAAATCTGAAATGACTCCTCCCTGAAAGGATGGCGGTGTCACAGCCTTCGTTATATCAGGATGGCGAACATGAAATTAGCTGCGTGTAAAATACACTTCGATAATGTTTTTCCCCCAGTGCCGCTCAGCAAGAGCATCATGAGCTCGGCACAGCAAATTATCACACTTTATTATCCGGGGTCAGACATTTTCACCAAAATATTGTTTCCATTCTCCGGAAAGTTTCCAGGAAATTAGAGTGTAATTTTGCTGTATGACTGCAGGGTAAAGAGAGACTTAGATTTCAGGAATATAGTCTTTCTCTTATTCTACCAATTATGAAACTATAATAGCGACCTCTGCTTCGTTTGTTTGCAGAGACACTTTGTGATGAGTTGACGTGCATTGACAACAGTCCTCTGATGGGATTACTTAGAATTCAGTATCTGACCATGGTGGATGCATCATTTATCCACAATATAAAAATTAGCATATAAATGGTTGGTAATATTATGCTTTTCCAACCACTCAGTGCAGTTTGCCATTCACCCATTCACGCACGTGTCGACGGCTATAAGTTGAATTTCTCCATGTCACGTTGAAGTGGGCAGGAATGGGGGAGACCGGAATTGAACTATCACCCTCCCGAATCAGGCACGACCCGCTCCACCCCCTGAAGCACCACCACATGCCCGCATGACACATCCCTTTCCTTTAAACCTCACAGAAAACCATCGCGCTACTACAGGGAAATAAATGCCCCACTTGGCTCTCTCTGACTTCCAGAGACCAATAGTAATTACATATTTTCCTTTATGACTCAGTGATTGGGACATTTCTCCCTCTCTGCATCAACACTGTCACTCTGCTGCAGCTCTGCCAACCAGACTCTAAATGATCATAATCAGGGCTGACATGTGGGAATTAGTCACACAGCGATGACAACAGCCTCACTGAAATCCAGGTAGTCATTTATGTGGGCACACACGCTGCCACTCTCCTCCTCACACACACACACACACACACACACACACACACATGCACACATGCTGACAGGTACACCCAACTCCAGGCTCACTGCATATGGATGCTGCACAGCCTGGGGGCCCTGCTGAAATGTGGTATGTGCGGTATGCTCGTGTGCGTCTACGGATCGTAATGAATATTTCATATTTGGCCTGGCTCGTCTGGAGAGGCAGATGGTTCCTCTTATGTCCGTCTCCCGTGCACCTGGACCCCCGTCCGTGTATTAGCATTTAGGAATGTCTGGTCCCTCGCTCACTTGTACTATTCTCAATGAACCTCTGCCTCGCTCGCTCCCTCCATGTTTACGCCGTCTCCGTCCGAAAGCAGCGCGGTGCGCTCCCTCTCCAGGAAACGTCTGATTAATGCGGTTCGGCTGATCAAAAGCATGTTTTACCCGTCATCCGTCTGAAAGGGGACATGTGCAGAAATAAATAGGGACTTAATTTGACACTTGTAAACAGAGACCTCTGTCATTATTATCAGCCACCCATTGATAATCCTTTCTTTTCGCATTTACCTCTTTCCCACCATAGTCAAAAATCCACCTGGTGATGCATGGGTCCACTCTGAGCTGCTGTATAAACATGGCTGCCCCCATAGAGAGGCACCGCTCATCACTTAAATATACATTCATGGGCTCATGAATGAAGTGGCATTTTCATGAATATTATAAATTCATGAAAATGTCATTATGAAGTTATTTTTAAATATATTTAGAAGTGACAAAAATGACTGAAATCGTTCACACTGCACATTTAAAGCAAAGCATATTTGTTTTGTAAAACTTAGTGTTTAGCTATCTTTATAGTTCAGACCAAGTTGCACAGGCAAGACAGCGGTGACAAAGCTCCTCCTGATTAAAGGGAAATAATATATAATTATGAATATTTTTGTCCAACACCTGGATGGCAGCGGTGAAATAAGCCACACGGCCGGCGGGCAGCCCACTCATCTGGGGACAGGCGTCAGTCACCTCCTTATGGCAGAGTCACTCTTCTCATGGCTTCTGACTTTCATGTGAGAGAAGCTCTGGATGAGTTTCCTGGTGCCGTCTTTGTTTTGAATCAAATATTTATAAAAAAACTGTCTCAGCACAAGGAAAGCAAGATTATGAGAGTAGTCAGAGCTGCGGTCCACGGCGGGATGTTCAGGACATTGTATGACTTGCATGATGGTAAAACAATGACAATGGCCGCTCGTCTGTTGACCTTCCTCAGGAAACTGTGCGTCACTGTTGTGGGAAAGAATCCGAGTGAGAGCCTCTTCTCCGGCTCGTGAAAAGCATCTTTTAACCTCAACCAAAGGTCAGAAGTAAGAAAGTCAATGCAAAGCCTCCATTTGTGTGGCTGAACACAGCCGACAAGCTGTTTCCATTAATGGAGATTAACTGGTGCAGAGTCACCATTATCCATTCCACGGGCATCCCATTAGTCAGCCATGTGGTCCACAGGATGCCAAAGTGAAGAAGAAGAAAAAAATCAACCTGAAGAACCTACAGAGAAAATCCCACAGAGATGAAGCCAAATATGAGAGGCAGCGCGGAGCCTGACAGACGATCTCAGAGGAGCCAAGCCGCCCATCTCCCAGATGGCTCCATCCATGAGGATGGGGGGGGAGGGGGGGCAGGTTGTTTGCTTCAAAAACCCTTGAAGAACTAACAAAGCTTCTGTCGCTGTGAGAAAGCCTCTTTAACGGTGATGCTGTGAATATGAGGCTCCTACATTTACATTTCAAATTAAATCCACTTGTCTTGGTGCTCTGTAGTTGTTTTCCATCCCCCCCCCCCGCCCCCCCGCATGTGATTACATTGTTACGGACAGTTGTTTCGATCTTGTGGAATTGTTTTGCTTGCTCGCCTCTTTTGCGAACATGAGCTGAATTAGAAGTGTATTGATAATTCAATGCAGCTGTACGCAGGTTGTTTTCCCCACATTGAAATTACCGAAAATATCTGTACAGTGTTCAGAAGTAACAGTCTTGACACTACACCTAAGACGTCACTGTAACGGAACACATAAAATGTCGCCTTATGATTTCTCTACCACCACAGCGAGTCATGACCAACTACGGTGCTCGGTGTACATCGCACTGAGTTCACGGCAAGATACACAGTGAGTTCCTTATTCATACTTATCTGCTATCAAGATTGTTTAGCTTCGTGCCCTACGGCTCTCAAGTTCATGATGCAAGAACTTCATTGGTACCCGATCCACTGCCCAACACTGAGCTAATGAGGATGGGGATGCAGCGGAGGTGTGGTCTGTTGGGTGGCGCTCACTCAACTGGTGTGGCCCTTGATTCAGACCTTGGACCTCTCTCTCTGCACTGGTTGATTGGCGATAATGATATTTACTGAGACTCCTAATTGCGTGATTGAAACTCACTGTGCATTTCAAACCAGTTACGGTACAAAAATGTGCCTTTTTCTTGACAGCAAACAACATAAATATTACACTTCATGCTATTTGGGAGGAAGTCTGTTCTTGCACACCACTGCCACCTGCTGTTGATGAATGGAACTCTTTGATAAATCAATTTATTGATCCTGGCTGCCTATCTGGTCAAAATGCTAACTGTTACTTTTCTGTGAACATGAGGATTCAGATTATCATCTGACGTTAATTAAACTGCCGACTGGACACTTGTTTTAGATTTCAACTACATGTTACAGGACAGAGTCTGATGATGTTCTTTATTATATCATGCGTCTGACATTGCTTGCTTAAGTTTTTTATAATTTCCTTTAAAACACGCAACATAACTACTGTGCCTCCCCATTGCAAATCTGTGAATTGGAGAAAACTTTGTGCAGATGAACCAGGTTGGATGAACACTAGGTGTTCTGACTTCATGCAGCTGGATTGACAGTCCATAGAAAGTGTTAAACGTAATGGTCAGCACGCCAGCAAGTCCGACGACTTTAGGAGCTGCGGGTGCGTTTGAGTGTCTCCATCCATCATCATGGTCCTGTAATGTCGGAGCTGAGCTGAGCATACGAAAGAATCCTGTTTCTTAAAATGAATAGGCTGTTTATGCGCCATCTACTTGGATTAATCATCATTACAAATTGCTCTAATGAAAGTGCAGACCATGGGGTCAGTGTGTTGTATCACCGCTCTTTCCGACCCTCTCTGTTGACTCACAATACAAACACAGGCCCACAACATCACGGGTGAAATGACTCACGCGGACGAGTGAGTTGCAGCAAACACACTTGAAATTTCATCCTCAATAATTTATTAAGTTCATTTTCTACAAATCCTAATGGTTTCGGCGCGCGGCCGAGTCTTTCTGTGATCGAGGGCATTTCAGTGGAAATTGGAACATTCATTTTGGTGGGGAAAGTAAAAAAGCAGTGATTAGGCGCCAGATGTGCAGTGTTAGGTCAGGAGTGAGCACTGTTTAATGAAGTGGTAACCACGGCACTATAATGTCCTTCCTTCAATGTATGTATGTATGTGGTGCATCTATATATATATATATATATATATATATATGTATATATAAATGAATGGAGTTTGTTATATGTTCATATGTTCATGTTTGTTAGATGCTCATGTCACAATGATTCCCTCACATTAGTGAGTTCTCTTGAAATAGTTAAAAGGTGCAATGTGTACGTTTTCGGTCATTTTCATCACTTCTAAAAAAAAATATCGCAAAACAATTACATACCGACATGTTCATGAATTTATAATCAGGTAGAAAAAAAGGTCCATTCACCTTAAATGAGCCCTTTAATGTGTATTTACATGAGGATCGACCATGTTTTGTGGTTTGAAGGCGCTTGTCGACTTGTCCTTTCATTCGATCCTGTTTGTGCTGTAATGCCCAGCAGAGGTGATTACCTTGACTTATTGGACAAAGAGGTGCAAACAGATCAGCCGCCACCAAACTCAATCTGAGTGCAGGTCTGTCTGTGGTGCTGTTAATTAAGAAGAGGCCATGATAACATCTTTCTGTCTGGAATTGAGCTCATTCCCACCCATTTGTTTCTCTTCTCATTTTCTCTCCGTCTCAGGTAAACAACACAAAATGATTGCTGGTCATTATTGGCTGCAAGTTCCAGTGGTGATTCCTTCACTACAAGTACATAAGGTACCTACACTGACTCTAACCCTACAATGAGAAATAGAAGCCTCAGTAAAGAAAATAAATGAAAATCTCAGGCGAGCTTTTACACTGAAACCAGAACACAAAGTGGTGTGAATGAATTGCCCAGTTAAAACTTTGCTCTCATCATTTTGGCCCAGTCACTTATGATAAGCAAAATGTATATTCTGTCTTTTAAGAATTATAACATACCATCTTTTAAGGTATTATTAGGTGCGGTACTATCACTGGTAAATCTTATATCTGCAATTTATTTTCTTGTGCCTCTTGAGCCGCTGAAACAGTGAACTTTCCCCTCTTTGGAATTTATTCAGTTCATCTTATCGTATCCTAAATCCCTTGTCTCTTCTTTTAACAAACGGAAATACAATTCCCTAAACTAAATGCTCTGACTGATACAGCATACGCCCAGTGTTTGTGCCCTATAAAACTTTAAGATCAACATTTTAAATTTTAACATTTACCCCGGAGCACCTCCGAGCACGGTGACATTATCACACACCATTGATCATCGGCGTTGTTAAGCGGCTGAACCCGGCTCCATCAGGGCCAGTTTGTGTCGGTGTATGTAAATAACACCCCCGCCCGACCATAACGGGCTGTTTAAAAATGTACTAATGTTCCCCCGCCAGCGTCACTTGTCGTGGCTGCTGACAGCGAGGACGGCACGGCAGCCTCTAATCTCTCAATCCCCGTCCTGCTCCCCTTTGATTGATGCGTCTGCCATCGCCAACACATCAACACACACCACGGCAAACAGTAGTGTTTTGGCCACTGCAGGGGGATCAGTGCGAGAGAGGGGGCCCCACATTCGCTGCGAGGCTATCACCCTGCCTCCCTGGCTCCGTGGGAATACAAGATGATACAAAATGTAGACCATTTCCCCAGTTATTTCCCACCGACATCAAAAGTATCCGCGGCTGCGAAAAAGGCTTTTTAAGTCAAATAATCACCCCGATAATGAAGCTTATCCTTAGCTGAAAGTCTTTCCCCGTCACTCCAGCTTTATTTATGTGCGCCTGCCTGCCGGCAGACCTTTATGGTGACACGCCGTTATAAAGTCTCACTGGTCTTCATTAGAGGTTTTGTTCCGTGCAACTTTTGTTACAGAGGGAGAGAGGAAGAGAAAGGGGAATAAAAGAAAAGGAAATGGACCCGGGAGAGAGAGAGAGAGAGCGACAGAGATGAGGTCGGGGACAAGGGAAGATGGTTGAGATGGGAGACACATTTAGAAATGAGTCGATTTGCACTTCAAATACTTTTCCGTCATTACGCCCCGACGATTACATTCAGCGGGAGAGTCAGCGCTGTATCAAACCGTGGCCACGGTGAACTGTGCGCGGGCACACGTAATGAAGTGCAATCTAAATCTAAATATGCAGCGGCCTGGTGGTGTATAATCACAGCTGCCGCTCGAAGGAATAGTCACAGAGGTGCCATGGACACAGTGTCAGCTATTTCAAAGGCATAAAGTGAAGAGGAGAAGGTTTTGAACTCTTGAAAAGGTGAGGTGTGTGAGATTGGGTGACATCTAGAGGTGAACCTATGGTAAAAGCTCAAAACATGTTTAGCGTGTCCACTCTGGGCGACTGTAGAAACATGGCGGCTCCCCGTGGAGAGGAGCCGCTCCTCATGTCAACATACTGCACATTAATGGACTCGTTTGAGGATCAAATACATTTAGGGGATTTTAACTTCAGGAGAGTGTCAGTATGCGAGGTTTCACCAGGTGACACCCTTGAAGTCACTGATGACCAAGGTGAAGTAAGTTTGACTATTGACTGTGGCTCTGATTTGTCAACAGGGCGGTGAAGACTGAAAAGTAACACACAATACAAGAAACGAACAAACTAGACTTGACATCACAGTGATCATCAGATGTCAAAATAAACCTTCTCCAGATAAAACACACTTGCAAACTCACGGCAGTGGCTCGACGTTGTCTCCAAGGCACGTGACTCCAGCTACAGGACAGTTAATACCGGACGCGTCGCTGAGCTTCTCTCCGCAACAGGTTCAAACCGGAAGTGAGTTTATTTACGCACCGAAACCGGAAGTGATATCATTTCTCATTTTATTAATGTATACGTTTTCTAAACCTAATAATTATTCACAGTAAAACGTTTCTAATCATTTCGAAATACAACTGCAATACTCAACATTATGATAATACAAATGCAGTCCAAGTAAATATATGCCTTAAGGGCTTTACACAATTGTTTTGTAATTGTGACAAAAAGTGACAAAAATTACTCAAATCTTACTTAATAAAAATACTACTTACAGGCGGTAAAACCGCTTGTTTATTTACTCAGTCATAAGTCAGAGTGTGTGTGTGTGTGTGAGTGTGAGTGTGTGTGCGTGCGCGCGTGCGCGCGTGTGTGCGTCCGTGCGCGCGTCCGTTTAAGATAATCAGTGCGAGCAGGATCAAAGAAACAACAGAATTGTTAACCTCCTGCATTTTTAATGCGAGTTCCTTCAATATTTGATGGGCCGAGGAGCTTCGCAGTTGTTGTGGTGTCAGCTGACAGATGCTGCTTCACCCGTCTGAGGTAGTGAACATCTCCGAACTCTGAAGTGAAGGGCTCCATGTCAGAAACCTCTACTCTTGACGAGAGGAAACGACAGAAGCCGAGAAGATGGTGGAAAAATTATGCGTTTCCTCACCATGTCAAGAAAGGTCTGGTTTGAAAGACAGCGGTGACATCATTCCTGTTTAACAGGGGCGTCAGACTCATTCGGGTTCAAATGGTTCTTATTTGATCCAAAGTGGGCGGGACCAGTGATGTCAGAGCATGATGACCTATAAACAACTTCACAAAAACAAACTTCAAATCTCTCCCTTTGTTTTAGTAGAGAAAGAACAGTTGTGATTCTAATAAAAATTCTCAAGTCAAACTTTAAAGGGGCAGTGTGTAATATTCATATCACTTCTATTGGTAGAAAAACAGCAACAGTTGCATACTGATATTTTTGATTAATTTATAAACACCTAGATGTATCCCCCCCCCCATTACCCTCAAATTAGCAATCTAATGCATATTCACATGAGGAGTGGGTCCTACGGGGGGCCGCCATGTTTTTACGGTCACTCAGAGTGGACATACTAAACATCTTTTGAGTTCTAATGACAACTGAAGTCTACCATAGGTTCTCCTACAAGCACAGAAGGGTGAGGTGATGGATGCAGCATGCCACTTCACCCCTGGAGGTCACCAGATCTTACACACTGCCCCTTTAAAGTTGCTCTGATCTCACATTTGAATTGACACATTCACTGTCTCTTTTCCTGCAAACGACCTGAAAAACTAAATACGAAATAGTGTACGAACGTAGCAGAGTCTAAACGATCCAAAGCGAATGCATCCATAGAGGAGTGCACAGCCTCCAAACAGCCAGTATGGTCCCGCGCTCACCTCCGGACAGGAGTAACCGCTGTTGCCGCGTCACCTCATCGATCACAGCTCGGTGTTTGCCGCGCTCAGTGGATATCGACTAAATCATTATCCCGCCACAATCACAGAGGCCGCCGCCTCTTTATCGCACTATCAGATGACTTTTAAATGTTGTGCACACATTGTCCAGCCGCGTGTTTGTCTGCCCTGGATGTCAAACTCCGCCACACACGCCCCGGCTCGGCGCTTTAGCTCCGCCCACCACGCCGACGCTCCAGGACGCACACACACACACAACACACACGCACACACACACTGACACTTAAAAGCAGATCTCTCATCTCTCTGCTTTAAAAGACTTTATAAAGTCATTATGAATTCATTATCATCTTAAGTCTGTGGGAGGTTTTCAACAAGTCCAAGTTTGAGGCTGTCGAATCTCTTTGGTTCCTTTTTTGTCACCGCTCCTTTCCTGACCTTTGACCTTTTTGATACCTACATCTGTTGTTTGGTCTCACGGAGCCGTCGCGTCTGCAGTTGTAAATGTGAACCAGGTATGAATTCATGATTTATTATAACCACCTTTCTGTGTGTAAATGTGAACATGATGTTAATAAACTATGAATTTCATTCTACGTGGATAAACATCGAACAACGTCAGAACTAAAGCTTCGATTGGCCTGAGAGCGAAACACGTCGAAGTTCACCTGAAACATCTCAAGTGAATCAATCAGCTGGTTTCACACGCAACTTCATCCGTTCCTTGAACTTTGGATCGTTGGCTCTGCTTGCGGTGGCTCAAACTGACGTTTCTAAAGCGTCAGCCTGGACCAGCGGACCTGTCACCACGCTGAGACGACTGAGGCCTGACGCGCTCACGCTCTGGAACGAGATGGGCCGCTCCTCCTCAGTCAATCAGAGCCTCTGCCAAGCGTCGGTGCCCCGACATGAAACGGACTTTGATGCGCTCGGCCTCACCACTGGGTCTTGTGCTGTCGTCAGAGAGGAGGAAACGCTTTCGTTCAAACAGAAAACTCTATGAATGAGTGGGAGATAAGGGGGGGGGGGGGGAAGGGGGGAGGGGCTCTCAAGAATGGCGGGTGATGCATGCAAGGGAGATGGTGGGTGATCGAGAGCATATTGAACAAATGTTACATCCCTGAGTGTTTGTGTGTGTGTGTGTGTGTGTGTGTGTGTGTGTGTGTGTGTGTGTGTGTGTGCGTACACGCGCACACACACTGACCCTGACCGCCACCCACAGACC